>JARHVA010005973.1:350000-645000 GCA_037957365.1 Torreya grandis
ATGTTTAATTAAGTGAGATACTTTGGGTCCTTAACATATATGTGCAAGGGATTTACACTTTAAAAGATGTTAAAATATTTGTCAATATCCATATAAAATAATATTGAAAGAATAAATATTATATAAATAAAAGAACAATGTCATCTCAAAAGTAACTATAAATGTGAGACACAATTTTTTTCAAGTTGAGAAACTGAATCAACAGAAGAAAACACCATGTATATAAAGAAGGCTTGGAATAAAACTATTCTCTAAGTGCAATTTTAGTAGAAGAAAAGACAATTATAATGAGAGTGAATGTCAAGGCATAAGAAAGCATCTCAATATCTAGTGTTGTAGATTAAAATGAGAGAGATGAGAGCTCATTAAGTAGAACTACAAGAAGGAAGAGGGAGTTAAAAATAATGTCATTTTTGGCCTTACATAACCTTCTTAGTGTGTGCTAAATGTCTCTAATCCCATAAGGTAAAGGGGAAGTGTGTGACAAGTGTGAAATAAGTTACACGTGACATGTAACTCTAAGATTCCATACAAAAGGATAAATGATGTGTACCATCTTATAAATCTGAGATAAATGAATTTCTTATAATAAGAAATTCATAACTAAATAGACTTAAGATTAACCTAAATTCACCTAAATAATGATTAATCTCTAACAAATGAATTTTCAATAAAATTTATTAAAACATCAATTCGGCCTTCAATTTCTACCATGTTCTCATTTTATTTATTTCCTTTCTTAAAACAACCTTAAACATTACATTCACAATAACACATCTATTTTTTTTTAAATTTCACATTATGTCCATCCTCAATTATTTATCATGGAGCGATGATGAGGGATGAAAGCTAAAACCATTGGTTCTTACTCTACATACCATGGTTAATAGAAACAAAGTTTGACACTAGCATTGTTTTCATGGGAGCCTATGGAAACAATCTCAATGGTAGAGGCAGTAGTGTTGATAATGGTCAATTTGTTGAAAGATATCTTTAAGGGCCTTTTCTTCAAAGTGTTTAGGTTGCAAAGGACTTTTACATGTACCTGTTCCACTTATGTCATAAATCCAATAACTATTTTAACATTGTTCACCTTCATAAACCTATCATCACTGATATAAAAGTACACTTAATTATGGAGTATGTATCAGGGGGAACATTGTCCGAATTAATTTTTTTAAAGATATTTTTTCTTCATTAATTATAGTTAATTTATAAAATTGAAGATAATTTACTTATTGAGAAAAAATACTAGATTAAAAAATCATTTTCAATTCTATTATTGTATGAGATGAGTGTAATACAATATTTTTTCAATTTTAGGGCAAATGCATGGAGTTAAGGGATAAAAACCAGACACAATTTGTATTCAAAATGATTTCAATGTTCCACATACACGATTAAAAAAAAATCATACGTGGTATTCACACATACATAATTACCAATCCATGACCATGTACATAATTTAATACTTTCAAACCACATACATATTATTGTTGTTATAAAAACATGTACACCGAATAGTTTAATATTACATTGTCATGCATAGTACATATAAATAAAATAAAAATTCAAGTATAAGTTTACATTTTGATATGGACATATAGTTTCTTATACTTGAAGTTATATTTTATTTATATACTTTCAGGATGTTTGAGAGTGGTTTCGAACCTCTAGGAGCTATAATGTAAATTATAGATTTTGAAAGATCCTATCATATTTCAGACTTAGTCATATTCTAAGGTTTTAGGGTTTTAGACTTTACCATATTTTAGGGTTTCAAGATTTCAAGGAGACATCATAGGAGGTATGAAGGTTTCATGAAGGGATGTAGGTATGATAGAATAGAATGATAATATCTCTCACAAAGTGTGACAGGTTGATCCCACCCCATTCCTTGTGCACCCCTTAAGGTATACACTATGGGATAAATGCATCGATGAACCCCTAATGCATTCAAGAACCATCTAATACACAAAATCACACACAACATGATTTATAGTTGTGTGATACATTTATATTAGTAGTCCCATGGAGAAAACACACACCTCACTTCTTTCATTTCATGGATTATAGATATTTTTTCTAGATTTTGATAAATTTAAGCATTTTTCACTTTGTTGGTTAATATTGATTAATCAACCACCCCCTTCAATTAATATCTGATTAAAAATTCCTTTCCATTATGATTAAAACCTATTCCCTAAACCCTAAAATCTATACCTTAAATCCTATCCCCTAAATCATAAACCTTAAACCAATTTATTTATCCCAAATTAACATCTTTTAGAGTAAGAATTAGGTTCACAAGGCTTAATTTGGCATAAATCACATCACTAATTACCTTAATTAAGTAATTAATTGGCTCAATCTATGATGGCATTTGGCTAAGTGAGCCTAAAATCACATTATATAGTCATAAATAGGTTCAACGAGCTCAAATTGGACCCACTTACCTTTGTGATTTTACCCTATACCCTAAAACCTGAACCTTATACCATATACCCTAAGTATTAAACCCTAAATCATAAACCCTAAACCCTAAATCATAAACCCTGCACTCTAAATCACATGATTTAGCCCCAATTAACATCTTTTAGAGTAATAATTATTTTAATAGCGCTCAATTCATCCCAAATCACATCACTTATTTCCCTAATTAACTGATTGGATCAACATGTGATGACATTGGGGCTATTTTTTCCCAAAATCACATTCGATAGTCACAAGTAGGTTCAAAGAAAGAAAATTGGCCCTAATTACCTTTGAGATTGGACCCTATACCCTAAACCTTAAATGATATACCCTAAACCCTAAGCCCTAAATTGTAAACTATTTAAACCATAAACCAATCATTTTAGTCATATTTAACATCATTTAACTAATAATTAAGTTCATATGGCTTAATTTGGCATTATTAATTTCCCCAATTGACTAGTTAGATTAATTTGTGATGACATCATGGCTAATTGAGCCCAAAATCACATTTTTTAGTCATAAATAGGCTGAATAAGCTCAAATTATCCTAGTTGCCTTTAAAATTGGATCCTGTACTATAAATCCAAAACCTTATACCTTAAATAGTATTCCCTAATCCTTAAACCCTAACTCTCAAACCCTAAACCAATCGATTTAGCTCAAATTAACATATATATAGTAAGAATTAAGTTCAAAAGGTTTAATTTAGCCCAAATTACATCACTTATTGCCCTAATTGACTAATTGGCTCAATTTGGTGATGATATTGGGGATAATTGAGCTTAAAATCATATTTTATAGTCAAAAATAGGTTCAACAAGCTCAAAGTGATCGTAATTGCCTTTGTGATTGGACCTTAAACCTATACCTTATACCCTATACCCTGAGAACTAAAGCCTAAACCCTAAATCAACTGATTTATCCCTAATTAACATCTTCTAGAGAAATAATTATTTTGATAGGTCTCAATTTAGCCCAAATCACATCGCTTATTACCCCAATTGACTAAATAACTCAAACTATGATGATAGTAGGGATAATTGTGCCCAAAATCATATTTTATAGTCAAAATTATGTTTAACAAGCCCAAATTGCCTTTGTGATTAGACCTTATACCCTAAACTCTAAACCATATACCTTAAACCCTAAACCCTAAATCATAAATATTTGAAACCTTAAACCAATCATTTTAGCCCTAATTAACATCATTTAGACTAAGAATTAGGTTCACAAGGATCAATCTAACTAAAATCACATCATTAATTGCCCCAATTGACTAATTAGCTCAATTTGTGATGATATTAAGGGCCAAAATCATAATATATAGTGATAAATTGGTTAAATAAGATTAAATTATCCCTAACTACCTTTGAAATTGGATCGTATACCCTAAACCTTAAACCCTAAGCCCTAAACCTTAAACCCTAAATCATAAAACCTAGACCCTAAAATAATCAATTTAGCCTAAATTAACATCCTTTAGAGAAAATGTTAGGTTCACGGGGCTTAATTTAGCCCAAATTACATCACTGATTGCCCTAATTGACTAAATGGTTTGATTTATGATGACATTAGGGATAATTGAGCCCAAAATCACATTCTATAGTCATAAATAGGGTCAATGAGCTCAAATTTGCTCCAACTACCTTCGTGATTGGACCCTATACCCTAAAACCTAAACTTTATACACTATACCTAAGCCCTAAACCCTAATCCCTAAATCATAAAGTCTAAACCCTAAATCAATCAATTTAGCCCTAATTAACATCCTTTAGAGTTCTAATTATTTTCATAGGGTTTAATTTATTCTAAGTCACATTACTTATTACCCTAATTAACTATTTGGCTCAACCTGTGATGACATTGGGGCTAATTGTGCCCAAAATCACATTCTATAGTCACAAGTAGGTTTAATGAGCTCAAATTGGCCCCAAATGCCTTTGTGATTGGACCTTATACCTTAAACCCTAAATCATAAATTCTTTAAAAACTAAACCAATTATTTTAGCCCCAATTAACATCATTTAGACAAAGAATTAGGTTCATAGGGCTCAATTTGGCCCGAATCCCATCAATAATTGCCCCAATTGACTAATGCTTAAATTTATCAAAATATAGTTGAAATATCCATGATATATAGAATGAAAGAATTGATGCATGTTTTTTATTTGTGGGGTTGTTGTTAGAAATATACTCCATAACTAAAAATCATGTTGTGTATGCCTTTGTGAAGGTTCATACATGCATTAGGGGCTTGCTAATGCATTTCTCTCAGAGTGTATGCCTTAAGGGGTGCAAAGGGAATGGGGTGAGATTGACTTGTGGCACTTTGGGATAGATGTTTTCATACTATTTCATCATACCTATATCCCTTCATGCAGCCTTTATACCTCTAATGATGTCTCCTTGAAAAATTAAAACCTTAAAATATGGCTAAGTTTGAAACCTTAGAATCTGACTAAGTTTGAAATATGATGGGATCCTCCAAAACCTAGAGTTTTCATTATAGCTCATATATGTCTAAAACCACTCTCAAACATCTTGAAAGTATATAAATAAAATATATTTTAAAGTATAAAAAACTATATGTTAGTATCTAAATGTAAACTTATACTTAGATTTTTGTTTTACTTATATACTAGGGATTCCAATGTAAGTAAACTATTTTGTGTATGCACTTTTATAACAAAAATACCAAGTACACAATTTTAAAGACTAAAACTACATATTTAGTTTTAATAACTAATAGTAAAATATTCTATGGATGCGGTCAATCTACATATATGTTAATTATGTGTACACATTAATTCTATATATGCATTTTTACTATTTGACATTTGAAACACATGCCTCAAGGCTCAATAATGGCTTGGATTTCCAAGATTGAGGCTTAGAATTGCAAACACACAGGCAAACGTGTGTTTTTGACTAAAATAACAAAATTCAACTTCATTCATCCTAAACACTATGAATTTTATCAAAAAAATTCTTGAAAATAATAGTACAAAATTGACTACACTCTTCTCTTTCTAAAGATATAATTTTCTTACTTTTTTTTTACTTTAAGGTTGGTGCCTATAATTATTTCTAAGTATGTCTTTTTTTTAGTACTATATTTCAAAACTATACATGTTCATCTTTGTATATGTATCTTTTCATTCACTAACTCAAATTGAAAAGAAATACATGGTTGCAAACTAGACCTAATTCTATAGACATTCAAAAAAAAAATCTATTTTTTGATTTTTTTTTTGAGATAGTTGGGGAGATGCACAATCGGCTATACATTATTGATTATATTTCAGGATCTATTGACTTGTGAAATTAGTTAAAAGATAAATATTCATTAATTTTTTAAAAATATAGATTGTAAGCTAGATGATCTTATCTAGCTTTCCAATAAAAGGTTTTTAAAAAAACTAATTTATGCTTGAAAAATAATGGGCCACATGGAAAGCTATCTACTCTGATTTTTCTAAAAAAAATGACTACCTCTTTGAATTTATGATGTTTGGCCTACTTATACTTACCATTTCAAAAAATAATTAACAGTTTAGAAACTATACTCCAAATGCTATAATTCACATGTGTTTCTATGACATCTTCATATTTTAAGTTTAGGTATCTCAAATAATCCATATAGATGAGGTTTTTTGTTTTTTAGGAAAAACGTGTCCACTTAAGACCCCCTTTTAGCCCCCCAATTCCATGAACTTGCCTTTACTAGTACATTAGATGGATGTTTTAAAAAAAAATCCAATATTCCTAGATGATTCATCAAGATAGAATGATAAATCAAAATTTATATCTTAACCATGAGTCACTTAATTTTACACATAAATCAACTTTATGAAAAAATCATTTAATTTTATAAACTATAAAAAATATATAATTTTTTCATATTTTATTTTTTATCCCAACATGAATTTTCTTCATCTTTTATGGTTTCAGAATAAGGTCTAATTGTGTTTTCAAATTGTAACAAAATTATTTGAAAAATCCTAGGGTTATAAATTTTGGTGAGGTGACATACTAAAATTGTTTTATTTAAAATTTTATTAATACTACAAATTTATTAATTAAAAAAAAAGGCAAGCAAACAAATCACATTCTATGACAATTGTATCAACTAAATCTAAAAAATATCCAACAATTTAGTTAAATAATCTTTTCTAAAAAAATGTGAAAACACAATTAACAAGGGCCATGTAAAGGTAGTAACAAAATGAAAATATCAAACAATTAGAATTACAAGTAGTGTTAGTTGTGGAGCTTGATTGTCTTCCAAGATCAAAGGTTAAAAATCTAATGTTATTTTAGTCAGATATTGGATCTCATTATTTGTATCTACGATGTCATAGGGGGTTGCAAGGGGGGTTGTATCTGCCATTGATTAAGGGTTTTCATATCTGATGGTAGAGGTGATGTTTGGGTGTTTTTTGACCTAATATGTATTGTTACATGGCTAAGATGAAAGATGAAACAAATGGCACACAGAGAGGAGGCAAAAAAAGGTAGAGAGGTGTAATAGGGTTTGTTTTAGGATTTGTTTCTCCCTTGTATTGTTGGAAATAATATACTGGACAAGTTTGGTGGATGTATCCCATATTGGGTGAACCACGTTAAATCTGGTGTCTTCTATTTTGTGCATGTTTATGATTATTTTTTGTATGTTTGATTGATTCATTTCATAGTTTCTCTTGTATATGATTTGGGGATAATTTTGTTTTTTATTTTATCCTAAAAAGTAGTGTTGAGGAGGTGGACGATCATTTAATTTATCTCCCTAATACCCCTTTACTCCTCACCCCTCTCTATATACTTCTATTTTCAACAAGTAGTTCTACGTATCAAATATAGGCTCCAAACCATCATTATTAATTTATTTATCTTTTTCCTTAAGATCCCATACCTATATGGACAGACGATAAGCACTAGACAAGGTAAATTCCCTTATAATAATCTTGCCCACTTAGAACTACTAGTAATAAGAGGACCCATATGTGGTGTTGAAAACCACCTCTGAATGGAGCCATTGTGGTTACTCAAGGGATATACTAAATTGTAACCAATCAAATACCTTATATATTTTTTTTCAAAAAAATGCATAAGGTGTCTATGGTTTTATCCATTAAAGGGTTCAACATCTATTTATTTTTCAAATTTATTGTTAATTGGTGATAAGTGGTTTCAATATCCACTCCAGACTCCAACTTATGTGTATTGTATGGTGATTTTTCTATTTCCTGCTCTAAGTAAAAATAAAAATTTTCCTTAATAATCAAATGAACATTAAATTTAAGGTAAGCCATTTTTATTAATATATCATATTATTATATTGGTTTTTCCCATCCTATATTACCACTTATAGTTCACATCTCTTAACATAAAAAATAACTAGCATACCTATCTTAGGAAAATCTATGTAAAATACACCGAGAGATATCATTTTCAAGGTGCCTATTTAACTTATGTCACAAATTCATTATAAATAGGTTCCTAAAAATTGATATCTCTTGATGTGTGTTACATAAATTTATCTAAGATAGGTATGCATTTGTGCATATTGCTTGTGTATTTAAAATATAATATGAAGTTTTTCATAATTTTTAATGTATAATATACATCATATTAAATCATCCAAAAGTGTATTATATATAACATAAATTAAACCAAAATGAAGCATTTGTAAATCATCCAAAAGTGTAATATACATAAGATATAATGCTTAGACTAAAGAACCATTTAATACTCATCAAAATGTGTCATACACATCACATAAAATGTCAAATAATGAATCATTCCATATTCATCGAAATAAATTTATGATAAATAAATGACATTACTTGTTCTCTAAGAATCTTAATCTCTCTTCCTCAGCTTTCCATTTAGAAATTTTTTTTCCATTTTTCAGCTTTTCATAGAGGTCATATGTAAATGGAGGTAATATTCTTAGTCATTCCAAGGACTTTACACGTGATATAGCCACAAATGTTAACTTTGATCTTTCTTTTTGACCTATATCAATTATGGGTTTTGAAAAAGGCAAACCTTATGATTTGTGTATTATTAATGCCCAAGCCAATCATAATGGTAGTTGGTTTGTGCGACCCCTTTGTATTGGTAAAATTATAATTATATGTGGAATTTCATCTTCAAATGGTATTCCTGAGTAGCTGTCAA
Organism: Torreya grandis; assembly: GCA_037957365.1. Lineage (NCBI taxonomy): Eukaryota > Viridiplantae > Streptophyta > Pinopsida > Cupressales > Taxaceae > Torreya > Torreya grandis. The sequence goes on from JARHVA010005973.1 coordinate 358,662, forward strand.
ACTCAACCATAACATATGTCGGTGGTTCTAGTGGGTCTCTTTTTAGGTTTGTGTATTATACTTTGAATATACCCTAGATCTCCATTTACAAAACCTGATTATGTCCAAATATCAAAGGTTAACATGACCCTTGCATCTTTATAAATTATTAAATCTACATCAAGTTCATCATTTTGACCTCCTACTAGTGCACTAACACTATTTACCTTCGTTGAAATGCTACGTGCAATAAGTTGTTTCAATTAACACAATTTTCTTTTGTTATGGTTATTCACATCATCATTTGTGGCAAAAAAATGAATACTATTATCAAATTCCTCATTATTAGCTCTAGTTCTTGTCATCAATAACTTCCAATCATTAATTGTCATATTTACATCTCTTAGATTTGTGATAAGTTGACGAAACATTTGTTGGTCCTCACATTTTCCTTCTTTTCTAAATATCTTATCTAAAGTAACAATTGTTTTGAATTCTTCCCACAATAGTTTTGCAGTATTTTACTATCATATGGTGGCTTATCACTAGCAAGAGGTAATTTTCCCAAATCTCCAACCAAAATCATAGATTTATCTCCAAAACTCATGTTTGCATTCTCAGGAAATACCTAACGAAGTCGAGAGTCTATGTTTTATAGCAAAGTTTATCCATTGAAGCTCATTTCATCAATCAATATGTATTGTATGTGATGGATATCTTCTTGGAAAGTTATAATTCTTATTCATTCTCATTTAGAAAAATATGTGATTGGGATTCAAAGTTGTGAATGGATGGTTGATGCACCAATATTGAATGTTACAACTCTAGTTAGTGCAAGTAATAGAAGTGGAGAATTCTATAGGAATGTTGGATCTTGAAGAGCTCGATGTGTGGCACCAATTAGAAATTTCTTGTTCTTACGGTTCCTTGAATTATCATGCATAATATCAAAGTATTTTAATATTGATGATAATCTATCATATTTATATCTAGTGATTTTTTTGTTTAACACCTAGGGTTCCATAATTCATATTTGGTGGCATATCATCATCTATGAGAAACCCATTATTTTTCATGGTGCTTATGAAATTTATCACTTTATTTGTGTATTCTACATCTTCATATTCAAATGTCCATGGTGCTTATCTATCAATATCTCTTCTTCCTAACATATTTATTTTAGTAACTTCCATAATTTGGCCTTATTGTAGCCTAAATATGATTTCTCACTCATGCTCCATTGTGTTTTGTTGAACTTGGGAAGCATCCCCATGTTCAAAATCACTATGATTTTTAACATCTTCTGGAATAGTCCTTCACTCGCATGCCAAGTTTTATAACTCAATGATTCCCAATTTGATTTTATTGCATCAACATCTAGTCTAATATCTCTTTGTATATCATGAAATGGCTTGTAAAGTAATAACTCTGACTAAAAAAAATCAGCCCAATTATGTGATTCACATGTAGGGATTGAAGAAAAAATTTGGAATACTCTCGCAATAGTTATAATACTCTTCACCTCCCATTTATTATCTCTTTTTTTCTTTGGATTATATGTACAAGATCTAGTTGCCTCAATAAGTGAAACATTTTCCATGGAGAAAGGTATGTTATTTTATCCATCAATTAAAGAATTTGTATGTTTATCATGGTCATATTTATATTTTTTATCTACCTATTTGAATACCTCATGTGAAACATTAAAATTGACAAATACTCTACTGCTCTCTGCTAATGAAAGCTTCAACAACATGTGACAAGTTTCTTGTGCCCCAACGTCTCTTTCAATATTCATTTCAGTTATTATAAGTCTTATATATGTTATTCATGATAATTCATGAGGGTTATCAATATTTACAAGCCGCATTAACATTTGATGATAATTTTTAGAGCTCTTCTCTACTTTTGCTACATACTTAGCAATGTAATTGACTATAACTTTTTTTGAAAGAATAGGTTTCCAATCTATGTTTGTTTTCCACAATTGTAGTATGTAACAAGTGTGTGTATTTACTCTCATCATTTATTACAAGCTAAAACCTTTTATCCCTTGTCTCTAAGTCTTGATATAATTTTTATCCCTCAAGATTTTATGGCCATGGTGCATTATACATATAAGCAATAATAAATTGATTGTTAGTTCTTGCACACATTATTTTTAATATATATACAACTATTTAAATGATTAAACATTTTGCCTAAAAACCATTTTTCCTATTTTATTAGATAGATAGGCACCCTCTCTACACATTGTATGTCATTCTACATAATTGAGTAGCTATTCATAGTCATTTTCCATATCCACCCGTGTACATTGTCTTGTATTTCAAAGACATGGATGTTGAGTAAAATTTTATAATTCTTACAATTCATAACAATAATAATTTACTATTACATTAAGAAAATAAAAATGTATAAAAGATAGACTTGGAAAGGATTGATAACATATATGTATATTTCATTAATGTTGATCTTCCTAAGGATTCCATGCGTGAATAATAGAATGGGAGTATTTCTTGGCATTTTTTTGTTCATGATCATTTGTCCAATAAAGGGTATCCATATTTGGTGCTTTGTCTAACCATATCAACCCATGTACATGTGGTGAACCTCTATGTTTTCATTCATACCTAAACCTATAATCTTTTACTTTTTGGTACAAAAGGGACATCAACAAATGAAAATGTGAATAATTATGAATTTGTATAGATAATAGTGACTTAGTTGTATAAAATGTGAAAACAATGGAAACTAATGAAATGTTGTATTTTAAGTGTAAATTACATTTAATATTATTTTTAAATAAAAAATAAAAAGTAGATTTTTGAATACATAAATATATAGTGTGTATGTTTCATGTACAAAAAATTTTATTGAGAGCTTGATTTTTTTTCCTCACAATTTTTTCAAAACATAATATTTTTTCAAGATTTCTTGGAAAGTTATATAAACATGGACTTAATGTAAGATCATTTTTTTATAATTTTTTGATTAAAATTCAATTTTTAATAAAAAAAATTATGATCAAGGTGGGTAATATTGATATTTATGATTTCCCCTTGTGATATGTGTGATGTGTGTGTGTGCATGCACGCGCACGCATGTCTGCGTGCATGCGTATGTGTCAAAATGGACCAATTTTTTCACTATTGTAACAAGGGAATTAAAGTCGAGTGTAGTGAAATTTTGCAATTTTTTTGGCCATAGTCTACTATTTTTCCCAGTGCCTCAAACATATGGTACTTTATTTTATAAATAAGTATATTTTACTAAATAAATTAAAATAAATAATAAATATAATTAAAATTTAAAAAAAATCATAGTATTAGAAAGATCATAAAAAGACCTATTTATATGTGGAACTACATTTTTTTTTAATTGTTCACCCTAATATGTGGCATCTAAAGTGGCAATTTGAGGTCATAGTAGATTCCCACTTGAATGGGTGAGGATTTGATGTTACATGGGGTTAGAATGAAGGGGGTTCAAATGAACCCCCTTCATTTTAATCCCCTCAAAATACATCATTTCATTGGCTACTTTATTTAAATTAATTACATGCATAACATAAACATTTGATACCCTTCGTTCGAACCCCATTTGTTCTATCCCACTTTTTTAAGCCCATGAAAAAATTACACATAGGGGTTAGAATGAAGGGGATTAGAATGAACCCTATTTTTTATTTTTGGATTTGGATGGACTTGGATTCCAAGTGGGACTCACTTATGTGTTGTAATTCCTTACATAAAATTGTATGTCCCAATTACATGTAGTGTGCCACTATACAAGAGTAATCAATAATATTTTGTCTTCACCAATTTTGGGCTTCTTGTGGATTTTTTGGTTATGTTCCTGACATCAATGCATGTAGATCAAGGCCAATACATATCAGCTACACTTAAAGTGAATAAAATGGTAGGAGACCCAATTTGATGTAGCATGTCAATTAATTCACCATGATATTTCACCTAATGTGACCTTGTACCCCTCAAGGTGGTTCCAAACAACATCAAATGATCAACTAAATGGGAGTGGGGCACATTGTACATATGCTCATGAAAATCATTGATGCTTATTAGTATATCTTGAAGACTCATTTTTACAAACACTACTAAATAATTTTGTTCATGATGTTTCATCATCATGTTCATCATGTAATATTTAATCAAATGTGTCATCCAAAACAATGATCCCTATATCCAAAAAAATTGTTTAACAAATTCATGCAAATGTATGTGTCTCAATCATGGTTATAGCCAATCATATATTTCATTAGGAAATAATGTTGTAAATGTTAGAGGTACAAACCACTAAGAGGGGGGGTAGGGTGGTGTGGTTGCAGGGAATCAGTGGTGGCAAACAATCCAATTCAATTTCCAAGCCCTTCAAATGCTTAAACATTCAATACAACCATTCATGAAGCATTAAAGATGTTTATAGCAATGAACAAATAGATAATATAAGATTACACACAAAACACAAGATCTATGTGGGAAACCCTCTTGGGGAATTAAACCCACTCTCAAGCCTATAAACACATAGACTACTTTTCTTATAAGATGATCACAAACATGATACTGGTCAAGTCCTTCTTAACAAAATTTAGTGAAACACATGTTTCACAAGGAAAACTTACCCCTATGATGATCAAGTCCTTCTAACCACCTATTGATCAAGTCCTTCTAACCAGATTTAGTGAAAAACATGTTTCATAAGGATCACCTACCCTTAAGATGATCAAGTCCTTCTGACCACCTGTTGGTAAAGTCCTTCTAACCTAGATGTTGTCACCTTCCCAACACCTATGAAATTAGCATCTCTTGATCACTAATTGCATGCCAATATGATGGAGATATAATGTATATCATCTCTCTTCAACTCTACACACTACACAATCCATACTTTTATCTACCTCTTAAATCAACCACCAATCTCACATAGACATCATATATCTTTCTCTCATCCTCAATCTTCAACCCTGCAAGAGCACTATCTTGCCATCATAAATATCACATACAAGTAATACACACATTCATCAACCTAATCTGATCTACAACCCATAAATTGGGTACACACCTTTTATTCTTTCTTTCTCTCTTCAATTCTTACACAGACTTCTTCTCTCAAGTCTCACATATCTAGAACTCATCATCTTTGATTTCACCATTTATATAGCATTCATGATTATTATATTCTTGGTCAGTATTTATACTTGACTTAACCCTTAAGACATCTTACATACCTCAATACTATCCTCACATGTCATCCATAGCAACTATGGGTCACACTTAAGCAACTACACCTTTCAATTAGGCATTAGTAGCCCTTATAGGTCTCACAGAGACCTATTCCCCCATTTAGCACTCCATTGAGAAAATTAGAAACATAGGACCTCTTCCAAATGCATAATTCCACTCCACATTACCCTTTCAACATCATCAATTGATCACAGTCATCACAACACTCCTCTGCTGAATCCAAACAGATCAATCTTTGCCCTTATACACAGAAAGACCATGAATGAACACATAGTCAACTTATAAGCATTTGTTCATACTAAATATGGACTGGTCAAACATATAAAAACCATAAAAATGATCCTCATAGAGACTAAAATTATCTCCAATATCTCAATCCCATTGAAACATCCAAATACCATTAGAATAGCTCAAATATCCTTCTTGAGTCACTTATAAAACATGATCAAACACATAGTCAACTTTGGAGCTTAATAAATTTTATTGTGCAAACATTTATACCTTATAACGAGATTCAATGTATTTGCCTTTAAGTCCTATATAAATTTTCTTTTTATTGCATCAATAAATTTTTCTTGGATCAAAATATATAGCTCAAATACTAAGCACTAGTTCTCCCTCACAAATTTAAATATTTAAATTCTAATGGTCATTGAGCAACTATTAAACTTCAAACACTTTGTCAACATATTAGGCCCTCTCATAGATTGAAATAATATTCATCATTGATCTCCCTTGAAATTATCTTGGTCTTTTCCTTTGATTATTATTAAACATTGAACACTTGTCATCATCTCATTGCTTCCTGACAATTTAGAACAAATAGGCTCCATCAATCTTTGTGGATTAACCAAGTCTTTATCTTACAGTTCTCACCATTGATCTAAGCTCTGAGCTCTCATAATTTTTCCACTTGGCATATCTACATTCCTTTTTCACATTTTACTATTTGACTTTGACTTGCATTGTCAATCTTTTCATAGTACGAACACCTATGAATCATTGATCTTCTATCCAAGCTCTGTGAATGTGACACTTGTCACTAGCACATTCATTATTTGACATATTGAATTTTACATGAACTATTGGATCAAGATATATGATTTAATTTTCATCATTATATCTAATGACTAATGACCTCAGCTTCAACATATTTAAACTTGATAGTCTTTGGCCCGACATAGTCTACAAGAGCAACTTTGAAGCTTTATAGTTTGAGCTAGAAAACACTTCAAGAGTCCAAATTTTTAGGGGACCTTGTTGGCGCTATATAAAATATATCTATGAACACATTTGACCTTTTTTTAATTTATATATACTATAAATAAATGATCAAACTTATTGGTTCATCCATATTTGCATGACGTGCAATGCCAGTCTGGCTAAGTATGGGAACATAGTAAATCTATTTAAGAAGCCAAATTTTCCCCTTGATAAATTTTGATGCAGTCAATTTCATGACCTAAAATTTTAAACACATGATATCCTCATATAGGTAAATACATCCATATATCAAGATACTCTTGAAACATTCACACATGTGAAATATAATGTCATCAATTTGCCTACTTAGATTTTTTTGACATAGAACCAACTATGCCAAGATGAACATAATGAAGAACTAGATGAATACCATGTACTTACACAATATCTCCAATCATCTTTGACCTCTGATAGGACCCCTCACACATGATAAATACTTCAAACCTATCCCTAATCATGCCAAAACTAAAGATCAACTAAACCTACTTCAAGTATATTAGGATAAGCCCACTGCACACTTTGCCATTAACACCTAGACTAATAAGATACTTCATCCACTCATCTGGACACCTCCATGAAATCACTAAAAACTCTCCAATAATCTTCCCCTTCGTCATTGATGTCAACACCCATCATATAGCTCACCTTCCTTCTCTCTCTTCAAGCACTCTCACAATAAGAACCTTATCCCCCTTTGACATAATGAAAAAGTGGGTGAAAACTGATCTTGAGGATCTTAAAATACCACAAATAGAAGAGGATCACATTATAAATATGATAAAAACTCCCCCCTACCTTGAACCTACCTCTTCTTTGCCTTGACAACTTCCTCTTCTACATGCCAACACTCTCTTCTACCAAGCACTGCAACCAATGAAGAAAGAACACAAAAGGCACTAAAATCTATTGTAAATCACTAAAAAACATTTAAGAACTCCCCCTAAGATCTATGAGCCATTTCACCTCTTTATCATCTTCATATATTCACACACCATAAAGAACCACTGCATAGGCTTACTAGCCTTCTCTATAGAGCCACCTCAAGGACAACCAATAGAACATAATGCCACTCACTAAATAGGAAAAAATAGTCTAAACCAACCTAATAATTCACCTTGAAACACTCATTCTTTTCTCTTTTGGATAAGCTGAGAAAAAACATCAAATCTTCACACTAGCCCTATCTAGACTACTTATAGCCCTACTTGAAACTTGCAGAGCCTATAAATTTCATTAGACAGACTTTCAAGACCTAAAAATTCATTATTGGAACACTATCATATTCACCCTTAATCATACCAATTATCATCACCTAGATCCTCCTTTGAAACATACTTCCTTTACAAATGTACTAGTTAATTAGGTCTCCATTTTGATAAAAACTTGAATAATTTGAAAAACACAAACCTTAAAATCTATGTGAAGTTTTATTTGACAACCCATTTGGCCCATTAAACCTATTAAGAATCCTTATGCCTCAACTCATAAGACAAACCACTTTTCTAGCATAGCCCAAAACTCTAGAATCTCAAAATAAACAACAAACCTCCTTCTGGTCAATGCCCACCTCTAAAACTTATTGCACACCTAGAGACAATCATCACATACTTATGGACCAATATTTTATCCTTCACACCTTTGGGAATGTTGAATTATTATACCATGTTTTTTATCTTCAATAAGAAAGATAAACTCAGGAGTAGACAAAAACCTCCAAAAGGCACAAACAGTATCATCAAGACATAAAAACACCTAGAACAAATCAAAAATAAGTGCACAAACCTTTCTAAGAACCAAAATCTTCTTGACATTCTGTAAATGTCATTATTCCACCTAAAAAACACTCATTCTAATCTTGTAGACATTGCATACACAACAAAAACACTTTGACATCACTCTAACCTCATCAAAGCACTTCTCCCATCTTGACACACCAAATCCAACTGGAAACACTCATCTCTTTCCTTCTAAGAGATCCTAAAGAAAACCATAGCAACATTTTCTTCTCCACTAAAAGGATACTCTTTAAGAATCATAGACAAAGACACCTTACTTCACATGATTCCTTATAACAATGTGAAAATAGGAGTTGCCCACAACTTCTCATATTTCTTCTCTTCTTTAGTCATATAATATTGATAGTTCTTCTTCTTCTTCTTCTTCTTCTTCTTCTTCTTCTTCTTCTTCTTCTTCTTCTTCTTCTTCTTCTTAAACTTAAGAGAAATAACTTTCTCAACCATTACAACATTCTCCTTTTTTTTAAGACTATATTGACAACACATAGGGATAACATAGATTCATGGCATACCTTTTCAGTTGAAGAATCTTCCTTGTAGTTTAGAACCTCATCACTAGGTATTGATAACTAATGTTCTTTGCATGAAACTTGCTCAAGGATAGTAGGATGTTCACTTGAATCTATGCTCAGCTTAGAACTAGCCTCAACCAAAACCTTGGTCTTCTCTTTGATCTTGGTCACTTCATTCACAACATGAGCAAACAATGAGAGATCTTGGTACTCTCCAATTTTTGTAGCATTATCCACCATAGCAAATAGATTACTTGGACCTGTAGACTCATCATGACTCACACTTACCACTTATGGTTTCCATGAGTTAACTTGCCTTCTTTTTTACACTATATGAGCCTGATTAAACCTATTCTATCTTTTAGACCTTTACTTACAAAATATATCAATGTGACCTCTCTGTTGACAGTTGAAGCACACTATAACTTTTGAAAGAAGCTTATCCTAACTTTCCTAATTAGAAAAAAATCTTATAATATATCCATTCTTTTGACAATTGAAACAAACTATTTCTTTTGAAGAAGACTCACCTTGACTCACCTTATTTGGATAATGCTTACCAAAATGTCCATCATCAAGACAGTTGAATCACTTAACTTTGTTCACACCTTTTGAATGATGACCCCCATCATATTTCCATGCAAACTCATTTCTAACAGGTCTCTTGCATTCTCTAGCTCTATGCCCAAATTGATTACATGTGTAAAAATAACTATTAAAACGTGCATACCTCATGGCATTTGGTTATATGATTTGATTTGTCTTCACTCTACTATCATCTTCATTTATTGACTAATTTTTGAACTTCAAGGTATAATTTACATTAGTTTTCATCTTGTCTTGAGTTGTATTTTCTGGTTCTTCTTTGTATCCAAGACCAGTTCTATCACTTGCATGCTTTTGACCACTCAAAATACTATTTGTATCACTTGAGATCTTTTCAAATATCATAAATAAATGCATCTTACTATATTTCTTATCTAACTCATCTTTTAATGACTCATTTTCAATTACATACCTTAAACATTCATCTTCTTTAGCTTTTAGGCTTGTAAATAGGATTTTCAATTGACGACTGAGATGCTTGATAATATCTTCATTCTCTTTGGTGTCTTCATTCATTCTTACTTCATACACACTAAATTTTTCCTCATATTTATTGATTTGATACTTCATCTTATTGTTACTCTTCTTCTCAATCTTTTATTATTCAAGAGCATTCATCAATACAGTCTCATAGTCCACCTCATCTTTATCATCATCTGAATCACTCCAAGTAGACTCCTTTTTATATGATCAACTTCCTTTCTCAACCATGAAAGGAATAATCTTCAACAGGACTTCATTATCAAACTCTAAGTCACTGTCTTCACTCTCATCTGATGAGTTGTAATATTTATTGGTGTTGAGACTCTTCTTGTTCTTGAAGGAATTCTTTTTGTTGTCATACTTTTTAAATCCTTTCTTATTTTAATTTGACTTTTATGTCTTTGTCTTCATCTTGGTTTCCACCATATTCTTCATCATCATTCTTCTTATGCTTATGAGGGCATTTGTTAGCAAAATGTCCTACCTCTCCACAATTTAAGCATTTTAAGGGTAGTTTACCCTTATACTTTCCTAACCCTATTTTCAATTTCCTTGTAAACAAAGTAATTATTTCATATTCATCAATATCAAATATGTCATCCACCTTGATTTTCTTACCTTGGAACTTCTTCTTTGGATTCATTTCTATCTTGAATGTTGCTTCCTTCTTTGGTGGTATATATCATTTACTCTCATCTCATAGGTAGTAAGGATGCCATGAAATTCATCCATATTAAACTGAGTAAGATCATGAATTTATTCTACAATAAACACTTTTGAATCAAAATTGATAGAGAGAGACCTTAATACCTTTTGAATTATAGTAGCTTCTTCAAGCTTCTCTCCATGACCTCTAATGATGTTCATAATGTCATCAACTCTCTGTAGAAAGGATGCCACAGAATATTCTTCCTTCATCTTAAGACTCTTAAATTGTCTTCAATGAGTCTACAACTATGTCAACTTAACCTTTGAATTTCTTTCATAAATAATCTTCAATTTATCTCACATTTCCTTAGCAGATATGTAATGGATTACCTTGGTGTATTTGGTCTCTGAAAGACCACAAGTGATAGCATTCATTATCTTAAAATTGTTCTTAAACAAATTCTTATCTATAGCACTGATGGAGGAATAGGAGGTACAGAATAACCATCCAAAATAGATTGTCAAGTGTCAAACGCTAGGGACATAATGTAGGTTCTCATCCTTACACTTTAAAAATCATAATTAGATCCATTGAACATCAGTGCTTACTTAGTTGAAAACCTCCTCGCATTTGATGGCTACCCATATTGTACCTTACATCTCTTTTAACATCAAGCCTTTACCAAAGGATTGCTTTGATACCAATTTTTAGAGGTACAAACCACTAAGAGGGGGGGCTGAATCAGTGGTGGCAAATAATCCAATTCAATTTCTAAGCCCGTCAAACACTTAAGCATTCAATACAATCATTTGTGAAGCATTCAAAATGTTTATAGTAATGAATAAATAGATAATGCAAGATTAAACACACAACACAAGATCTATGTGGGAAACCCTCTTAGGGAATAAAACCCACTCTTAATCTTGCAAATAGATGAACTAATTATCTTATAATATGATCACAAACATGAGACTGGTCAAGTCCTTCTGACCAAAATTTAGTGAAATTCTTATTTCACAAGGAGCACCTACCTCTAAGATGATCAAGTCCTTATGACCACCTATTGGTCAAGTCCTTTTGACCAGATTTAGTGAAAGACCTATTTCATAAAGAGCACCTACCCTTAAGATGATCAAGTCCTTTTGACCACATGTTGGTCAAGTTCTTTTGACCTAGATGTTGAGCACCCTCCCAACACCTATGAAATGAACATCTCCTGATCACTAATTGCCTACCAATCTAATGGAGATATAATATATATCAACTCTCTTCAAATCTTCACACTACATAGTCCACACTTTGATCTACCTCTCAAATCAACCACTAAGCTCACATAGACATCGTTTATCCTTCACTCATCCTCAATATTCAAACCTACAAGAGCACTATCCTGACATCAAAAATATAACCTAAAAGTCATACACATAGTCATCAACCTACTTTTATCTACAACCCATACACTAGGCACACACCCTTTCTTCTATCCTTCACTCTTCAACTCTTACACACACTTATTCTCTCAAGTCTCACACATCTATAAATAATCATCTTTGATTTCATCATTTATAGAGCCTTCATGATTATTATAGTCTTGGTCATCTAGACTTACCTTAACCCTTAATAAATCTTAATTATCTCAATTTATCCTCACAGGTTGGCCATAACAACTATGGGTTACACTTTAGCAGCTACACCTTTCAATTAGGCCCTAGTAGCCCTTATAGGTCCTATTCCCCCATTTAGCACTCCATTGAGTAAATTAGAAACATAGGTCCACTTAAAAATTCATAGGTCTATTCTAAATGACACCTTATACATCCTCAAATGATCACACTCATCACAACACTCATCTAATAAAGCCAAATAGATCAATATTTGACCTTATACATAAAAACACCATGAATGAACACACAGTCAACTTCTAAAATTTTTTTCAAAATAAATATGGATTGTTCAAACCTCCAAAAACCATATATATGATCTTCATGGATACTATAACACTCTCCAATAACTTAGTTCCCTTGAAACATCCAAATACCATCAAAACAACTCAAATATCCTTCTTAGGTCACTTATAGAACATGGTCAAACACACAGTCAACTTTTGAGATTAATAACTTTGATTGTACAAATATTCAAACCTTCTAACTAGATTGAATGGATTCACCTTGAATTCCTCTACAAATTTTATTTTTAATTCATTAATAAATTCATCCTGAATCAAAATATATAGCTCAAATACTAAACATTAGATCTCCCTCATAAATTTGAATATTTGAATTCCAACGGTCACTAAAAAACTATTAAACTTAAAACACTTTGTCAACATATCATGCCTTCTCATAAATTGAATGAATATGTATCATTGATCTCCCTTGAAATTAACTTGGTCTTTACCTTTTCTTATATTTAAACATCAAGCACTTGTCATCATCTCATTACTTCTTGATAATTTAGAATAAATGTGCTCTATCGATCTATGTGGATTAACTAGGTCTTTATCTTATAGTGTTTACCATTTATCTAATCTCTGAGCTCCCATGATTGTGTAAATTTTAATATTTATGTGCCTTATATACATTTTACTCTTTAACTTTGACTCACACCATTGATCCTTTGATAGTATAAACACCCACAAACTATTGATCTTTTGGCAAAGCTCCGTGAATGTGACACTTGTCACTAACGCATTCATTATTTAACATATTTAATTTTACATGCACCATTGGATAAATATCAAAAATTTAATTCACATAATTAGATCTATTTACTAGTGACCTTAGACTTTATCATATTTAAACTTGACGGTCTTTGGCCTGACATAGTCTGCAAGAACAACTTTGAAGCTTTATAAATTGAGCTACAAAACACTTCAAGAGTCCAAATTTTTAGGGGAAATTATTGGAAATATAGAAAATATCTCCATGAAATACTTTTACCTTTTTTGAATTTTTAAGTACCATAAATAAATGCTTAAACTTATTGGTTCATTCATATATGCATGACGTGTAGTAATAGTCTAGCTAAGTATGGGAACATAGTAAATCTATTTGAAAAGCCAACGTTACCCTTTAATAAATTTTGTTGCACTCAATTTCATGAAATAAATTTTATCCATATAATATCATCATATATGGAAATCCATCCATATATCAAGATGCTCCTAGAACCTTCACATGTGTGAAATATAATGTCATCAATATGCTTACTCAGATTTCTCTATCACAGAACCAACTATGCCAAGATGAACATAATGAAGAACCAAATGAATACCATGCACTTACACAAGCTCTCCAATCATCATTGACCTTTTATATGACCCCTCACACATGTCCAATACTTTAGACCAATCCCTAATAATGCCAAAACTGAAGATCAACCAAGCCTACTTCAAGCATGCTAGGACAAATACACCACACACTTTATCATTGACACTTAGACTATCAAGACAATTCATCCACTCACCTAGACACATCCATAACATCATTGACAACTATCCAATATTAAATCCCATATCAAGTAATCCTAATGTGACATACTCATTTATAGGAGATGATCCAATCCCTGGCTAATCAATTAGTGTTCCAAGATATGCATCAGGATTATTTACCCATGTATGGATTAGTTCCATATCTTGTGGGAAACTTGGTGGTTTGGAGGCAATTGATGTCATGTGATTAATTATACTTCTTTCATCCATCTCTTGTAACGGACCTACAAATATAATTTCATTTACATCAGAATCAAACTGCACATGGATTGAGTTTAGTTGGTTAACAATGTTTTCATCAGAGTTAGATAGAAGTTAAATGAGAGAATTTTCATCAATCTGAACATCTAAATTGAAATTGTCACATTATATTTTGTATTTGAGTGCCTTATATATGCAATTTTTATTGATATAAAAAATTTAGTTTATTCCACATTGCTCCCTCCTCCAAAATATTATCATCAGAAAATCTTTTATTCAATGTGGCAAAACCTTAGCTATTTATTTTAATTCTTGTGTAAAAATTATTATATGTCCTTTATATTTATATTAACCTCTAGTTGCATGTGTCACTTGTAGGATTGGGTTGACACGAGCTATTTACATTTCTTCAACCTATGTTAAATTTTCAAGTTCTGGGATTTATGGCCCAGGATCCATATTGTTTGATGCTAAAAATAGATGATGGCCTTTATATTATTAACATCTATTGCATATAGGGCCTTTAGGTGTTTGAGAAATAATCATTCCAATGTAACTTTATTGATAAATATATCACATGTTTGGTGAAGCATAATTATCTAGACCATGTCAAAAAATCATTTGAAAAGTATTCAAATCTCTCTCAAGCATTCCATTAGGATTAGTTATATTGTATTCCCTTTCAATTTATGAATATTTCATTTGTCTTCTTTTTCTAGGTTATGATGACGATTCTTCTTCTATATCATTATTTTGCATTAGTTTTCTTCTTCTAGGTTGTGATATTGTTTGTTCTTGTATATCATTATTTTGTGAATTATTTTTAACATCTACATCCATTACATTCTGAGATTAATTCTCTAGTGTTGATAACCTTAAATTTTTTTCTCATATATTATACGTTTATATAAGCTAGATATGCAAGTCTACATATAGTGAAGTCTACAATAACAGAAAAAGGAAAACATGAAATAGGTTATGTACAATCAGTTTTTGTTCACCATTTTTGGGTAATGAACACAAAGGTAGAAATAGAATCATGAAGGATAAAGAATGCAACATCATCATAGAGGAGTAGTGTGTTGATGGTATCGTTATGTGCATTGGAAAAAATCCAAATGCATGGGAAGGAGAATTTAGGAGGTGTAATCATAGTATATTGATTTCTTTTATATATAATAGGATTTGTAAAGTGGCAGACATTTAAATAGGAGAGGAGAACAATATTTATAGAGTAAAAAACATTTATTCATAATAAATGTGTGTACCTTATTTAGTTGGTTGTTTCTCTACACCTTTCGATCGCCACTTATTTATTACACTTTGATTTATTTTTCTCTACACCTTTAGATCATTATTTCTTTGTTGCACTTTGATTTATTTATTCTTATTCTTATATTTATTTAATTTTATATATATATATATATATATATATATATATATATATATATATATATTGTGACGACTCTTTTCATAGTATTTTTAAATTAATATTAAAAAGTTAAAAGAAGACGTTGACCATTTTTCCTAACACAAACATGACATCAAACATCTCTCCTCCTTGCTACCATTTTAGAATGCCTCTCAACATAATTAAATTACAAAAAAAAAAACCATAATTAAATGCAAGTGATTTTTTCATAACATAAATATTACATTTTAATAATTTTTTCCACTTCAATTTTTTTCATACCTAAAATTTAATTATCATGGTAACTTTTTTTTTGGCTAAATGATGGATTTCAACTCGAGAGTGAATGGTTTGTGATACAATCAAGGGTCTAGATCCTCATTTAATACCACATATATACCATATATTTTGAGATGTATACAAATAATTACCAACAACGACTCCAAGAATAACCAATAGCTATTAACAACCCCTCATGATAACTATTTCTTATTAATAAATATAATAATAATTTAAATATAAAAACATTCCACATATTAAAAAAGATCCAAAAAATATTATAATATAAAAATAATTAACTTTATTTATAACTAATAATTATAAATTAACTTATAAACATTACATTCACTAAATAAAACTTTTGTTACTAATAAAAAAATTGTAAATCTCCTAATTATTTCAATTCTTCTCTAAAGTTTCCATATACTTATGAGGGTGAGTAAAAGATTCTTTTTTTTTTAATGACACAAAAAAGTCATAAAATTTTAACCTAACATTCACATATTCAAGAGAATTAAAAAAATATTAAAATTTTAAATAATAATAATAATCATTTTTAACAACTTTAAATTATTATTGCATAAAAATATATATTCATTAAAAAACTTGACATTAATATATTTAGTAAAATAAAAAATATATTAAAATTTTGAATAAAAATAATCATGTTTAACAACTTTAAATTATTATTACATAAAAATATATAATTTATAATTTTTTAATAAATATGGTAAATCAAAAAAGATAAAAACTTCTAATCCTATTCTACCTTTACACAATGCTAAATAAATTAAAAGTTATAGTATTGTATTTATTACACCCATAAGTTTCTATAATGACATCCGAGGGTGATGGATTGTAATGGAATGAGTATGTTAACTTCTAATTTCAACCTTAAATTTTACATTTATTTGACCATTACTTATAATTTGGACTTATATAAGAGAAATACAATTAATTTTTATTCTACCCACATAAAAATACATCACTTATATATAAATATAAGAAAAATAAAATTAATTTTTACAATAGAACTTATATATTATGTGTGAAGGAGCAACCATATACTATGAGATAAGAACCAAGTTGAAGCTTTTGCCACTCAATGAAGATCCCTCCATAATAGATATGGCCCCATACCATAAGCAACAACTTCAGCAAAATTTATAGATGTCTTGGGGAGCTCCTTGCCATCGATCAAGTGTGAAATCCCTATGCTATCTATGAATTAATTTATTCTTTTGTAATTTATTTTTATTAAAGTTCTATTTTATTTACTTCTTTATTTCATTAATTGTTCATCCCCTACGATACCAATTTCCATCTGTCATACCTACAATGTTCATCCTCTTCCAACCATTATTTATTCTTCATTATTAGTAACAATAGATAAATTATCTCTTCTTTATAAATTCATTAGAAATAGATTTATAAATAGAATTGTGCTTGAAAATTTATCATAAAAAATGTTTTCAACCAATTTTAAGAACACCAAAAAAATCACTACACAAACAAAATTATGGTTTTAGAGCATTGATTATTTTCCCTCTCTGTTGTATTTGCTCCACTAAATGAGCATACAATGACTGAGGTGAAATGAAATGAAGATATGGTGAGTACCATACATAGTGAAATACCAATTTTATTAAGTGGGTGTTCATATGAATCTAACCCATTCCAATCCTTTTAGGTGGGCTTACAGTCAAGATTTGGGTTATCCACAATATTTTGACTATTTGGAGCAACCGTAGTTTTTATGGCATGCTAACTAAAGCTATCGTAATGATGCCATCTGGGTAGGTACTTGTAATGAACATTTATTATTTGAATTTTTTGTCCCACACTCATATATTGTGGGGTTCCAATTAATGTGGATGTGGATTAATTCCCTTATAGTCTAAACGAGACATAAAAACACCATATCCATTTGCAACTAGGGAAAATGTAGATAATTTTGGGCACATGTATGTGTGACCACCCTAATTCACTTTGAATTCAAGATAAATTGGTCTTATTATGACTTGGAGCATTTATGAGAGCCTAATGACTACTAGTTATATGTGAATTTGATCATTCTTGGATATTTAGTGACTGGTAAGTATCTATAACTTGGGGCTTTTTGGGAACCTATAAATGAGTAGGTATTGATGAGTTGGAGATTAATTAGGTGCCTAGACCTCAAATGAAAAATAAATCATATACTACTTTGGGTGTGGTATACATTAAAAGTTACACTCATATACCATTCTATGGACACTAAATCATTTGAACTTCCACCATCAATCACAAGAATGTAGCACTTCATTTTGTTTTTAACTTTTGTTCTAAAATTTTTATTCTTTAGCACGCTTCCTCATTAGTCCTCTCATCCTTTACTACTCTATTCCAAGTTGATATAAAACTATATAATGTACTTATTCATGTGCATTCAGGGGAATCTATGGATTATGCTTCTAATTGTACAACTTGTGTTCTACCTTCAATTATTCTTATTTCACCATCACATTAGAAATTTAGAGTAGCAAAATCATGATGACCAAAGTCTCCACAGTTGAATCATATTATATTGAATTGTCTTCCTCACTCTCTCTTCCATAGTTTCCTCTCCCTTTACTAAAGGTGGCTACTCCTCTTTATTTTTCATTTGAAACTTGAGAAGTGTTATACCCTTCCTCATTTTATTCTTGACTAATTTCATGGAATGGATGGTCTTTACCACTTTGAACCTCCCCCTTCCTCTTCTGTAATTTTTGTCCTCTTAGATAACCTTTATTTTTCCCTTAAGCATATTGATATGCTTATTATGTTATATGTAACCTTACCATATTGAGTTCATATTGAATTTTCACCTACAACTCATTTATGTATCTTTATAAATTTTCTTGGTCTATCTCACTATGACTATTTTGGATTATGATTTTGTAGATGTCCTTCATGTACTCCTTACCACTTAGCTCATTTCCCCCCTATTTTTTAGTATAATAAATAATTCTAATTGATAATATATATGCAGAAACTTGGCTATTAGTTTGTCATCCATCCTCTCCTAAAGGTTAATTTTTAGCTTATTTTCAACCAATTACACCTTATTTTGGGTATCCACTTCATCAAAATAAAAATACTCTTCCATATCAATGAGTTTATTAATCATTTCCTTGTACTTTTAAAGTCACTATCAATATTATAAACTACATCTTGTATCTTCTCCCTATCATTCAAATAGCTCTAACGAAACTATTTTATTTTTCATTCAACTACAGAATTACTTATCCTACATTTTATAATCATGAGTCTTTATTTCATATATAAATTGCACCACCCCTCAAGGTGAATCCAATTTTCCTATCCCTTTCAACAACATCTATTCTTGTTTACATAACCCTCAAAATTTATACAATCTCATCTAATATTCCTTCCATATTGGTAGTTGTTGTTCCACCTCTACCCACTCTTATTGGAGTAATCTTGACTATTTCTCAACATGAATCTAAAATTAAAATCCCTTGTTTACAAACCTATTTATGTCATTCACCCCTCTAGACCATACTTTCAACACTTTCTTGAATACCCACCTACACACGAAGGAGAACACTCAACACACACTCTCCTAAATTTTATTACCAACTTTGAATACCATTTGATTCAACTGAGGGTAGGGGTTAAGTTAATGGCAACCTTATCCTCTCAACCATTAACCACATAGTCCCAACACTAAATATCTCATACTCCCAAAATGAGACAAAAACCAAAACAACTAATTTTTATTTATGTTTTTTAATGAATTATAGAGATTACACACACCACAAACTCACTCTTATCTTTAGTTATAATATAATAGGAATGACCCCACACAATAGTCCTTTAATGGGTTGAACTCTAATCTTTGTTTCTTTATGATTTCTAACAAAGCACCTCTTAGTTTCCTAGTTAGTATTCTCTAACTTTGACCTCCCTCATCGAATCTTTTCCTTTCTCTTTTGTGTCTCATGGGATGACCCTTGGAATCTTGTTCATCTTAATAATGCTCAAAATTTTCCATCATTTTTTTAGGTAGTTACTTTACTCTTGTAACTAGTATGGGATAAATTGTCAATTGATATGCAAAGGTAGTTTTATAACTATTGTGATTATTTCATAACTTGCATTAACCAAAGGTTTTGACATGGGGTAGAGAACTCTCTATCACAAAAACTAAAACTATCCCTTTCCTATTTTAGGGTCTTGTTAAAGTGCTTTTTACTCTCTAAGGTCTTCGTAGGGTGCCTTCACACTACCAATTTAATCCAAATGCATGTGAATGCTAATGGATTTTTTGGGCAATGAAAGATTGATTAATATTCAAGATGATTTTGCATCATTAAGCTTCTTAAATTTATTATAAGGACATAATTTAACCATTTTTAGAATAAAACCAAAGTGGATAGTCCCTCCCTTCAGGGCTAATAAAAATTTTCTATGTTTTATGCATATGATGTTCTTTAGTGTAATTATGAAGAAGAGGAACCAAATGGTCCTTTCTCATTAATTTCTAAATACATTAGTTCTAAGTTTCAAGATTCAATATGTTTTGATTATGAATGTGTGAGGAAAAATGACAATAAACCATAATATTACTATCATCTTGCAAATATGTTTTCCCCTAAATCATATTCGATGGCATGAGTGTTCCCTCAAATTCAAAGTATGGTGGACATGTGTGAAATTTATTATGGAATAATAATATGTTTTCTATATTTTTGAGTTTTATATGAAATTTTCTTTATAAGTAGCTTATATTTTGGCTTTATATGGTCTCTATGCTTATTAAAATTAATTTATTTAAATAAATAAATCGACACTTTTTTTTAAATATATGTAGTTATTATATTACTAAAATTATAGCTATTATTAAATTTGTGATCCAGAATATGGATCTAATGTACTAGCAATGCTTCATATATGTTTTCACTATTATCAATTTATGTAATTCATGCTTGTAAGACACTATTGTAAGAATCTCCATGTTAAAACATCAATTCAAATAAGTTTTAGTGGAAAAAACATTGTGAAGATGACCCATACTTTCTCTATCTATGAAGGCCATATTTGGAAGCAACTTGTACATTTGTTGAACTACATAATGGAAAGGAAGTACAATTGCCTCGCTGACTAGAGTTTTTCCCTCACAGGGTTTATCTAGGATACATAGTGTGTTTATATCATGATCTGTGTGACCTTTTACTTCATTTTTATATTTGATATTCAAAAAAAAATATTTTTATCACTTGTATATCACAATTTTAACTTTAAAATAAGCCTATAATAGTCATCTCTCAATCATTTATTGAGATAAAATTATAGGATTCATGATGGTGAACATAATGTGGAATATCTACCTAATTAATGAATTAGATTGTATCAAACCTGATTTTAGTATAAATTTTAGTATTTTTGCATGGTTTTGTGTGTTTTTAACTACATTGTATTTTATACACGTCACTAGAGAAAATAATACTTGTGGTTTAGGTATCCTAGTTCCCTCTGAAGAAGATAGTTCCATAAAGAAGTGGAAGCAAAATAGTAGAATTATATCCCATTATAATGAAGAAGATTGCATACAAAAAAGACAATTATCATGATATTGAATAAAGAGTGGATAGCATCTCTCTTTCTATGATATATATTAACTAGTTGGAGTACATCATAGGGATTCTCATGGAGAAGCTTGTTGTTTTTAGAAATATACAAAAATAAAATAAGGAATAATCTCATGAACATGAAAAGGTGGAAGAAGAATCCCATATCAAAAAATATCCACCTCCATTAAAGACTCATAGATTCATCTATATGACAAAGATGTGAGTGTGATGATGTTAGACCTTTGGCTAGCCCAACTAGAGGTATATTTTAGTTTGCATCAGATTAATGAGAGGCAGTAAATTTATTTTACAATGTTAAAAAATTGAACACACTATAATTTGGTTTGAAATTTATGTTGATACCTCTATTTTGAAGAAGCTTCCTCCAATTACTAAGTCAAATGATTTTAAGATGTTAATGAAAAAACATTATTATTCTATTTTTTATAAGGAAGATAGGTCCATGTATTGGAAATATTTTAAGGAAAAGCAAGGTCAAATCATACATGATTACACAATTGAGTTCCACAAGAAGGTTGTCCATATTAGAAAAGATATAGCGGACTATGACATCTTGATGAAGCATGCTGGTGGATTCCATATCCATTTAATAATGTTCGCTCTTTCAAACAATTGTATGGATGTAGATGAGGTTTGTTCTCAAGCTCACTACTTACAGATGGATAAGAAGAAGGCTCCATCTACCTCTCAAGGCACTCCAAATAAACAAGATGGTTTTAAGCATAAAGATAAAGGTAAACAAAAGGGTATAAGCATAGTGCTACTTTGGTTTATTATAAGGATACTAAAAGGAATAGTTGGAATTGTGATGTTGATAGTCATTTCAAGGGAAAAAATTGAATTCAAGGTGTATAGAACTCTCTACCATAATGATTGAAATTGACCCTTTCCTATTCTAGGGTCCTATTGAGGTGGTTTTGACTCTCTAATTTCTTCGTAGGGTGCCTTCACACAAATAATTGGGTTCAAATTCATGTGAATGCTAATAGATTGTTTTACAATATGTTCCTTGCTTCTAATGTCCTTTAGTGTAATTATGAAGAAGAGGAACCAAGTGGTCCTTTCTCATTAATTTTTTTTTTTTTTGGGTAGGTGAATTAACAGGTTTTGAAATGCCTTGTAACCTTGCACATGGAGTGAAAGATAAAATTAATGAATATCTAATGGGATGCCTCTACCAATGGTAATGTAATGGATGGATAAAACTTTCACCAACTATTAATCAAGACACTAACATACTTCCCAAGAAACTTACACAAAGCTTCCACCAAATAACTCAGGGGGACTTTACCCCATTATCATTAAACTTCTAAGTTTATATACAGGGTCCTCCTGAGTGGAGAGACATACCGAAGGGTTAAGACACTAGTTTTTTACCTTTTTTCTTTCTAACATCCATCCACCCTTCCTTGTTTTCAATTGATTAGGCTAGAGAAGAGATCACATTTGGAATATGGGGTTGGGATTTATCTTCAACAGTTGTTCCTTTAGAATATTTATCCCAGTGTGTAACAAGCTTATGTGTCTCCACCTAAGTGAAATCTAGAATGGAGGAAGAGTCAGGTGTGGGCACAACCTTCCTTAGAAATATTATATCTTTTAGCATTTCTTCTTCAAAGTGAGGACTTTCTTAGTCCTCATTTTTAGCAGGGGAAGTAGTGTCTTTCATAGAAGAGTCAGAGTCCTCAGTGTCAGAAGGACCTCATTTTTATCCACAACCAAAATCTTAAGGATTGTTGGAATGAAGTCTTTCCACCAAGAAGACTCCTTTTTTTTAGGAGGCTACTTTTTTTGTCAAGTGTCTAGTGCAAAAGTAGTTGTATCAATGAAATGACAAACCTTCATAATAAAAGGGTTAGGATCAAGAGTGGTCACTGACTTGTAAGGTTATTTTTTTAGGGAGATTTTTGGAGGTATCAATTTTTACCAAAATCCTATAAAAGGTAGTGAGGGATAATTAATCGATATCCAGCTACATTTGAAAAAATTCACTCAAAGTTTTACCTATAGCCTTCAAGCTGGATTCAATCCATAAATGTAGGGGAGATGGGGTAGACGAACCTAGATGGGTTTGATATGCATAGGTTCATTGAGGGGGTTAAATTTATGGGACCAATTTTTTAGGACCAATGGGATTTGATTCAAGATCCATGAAAGGTTAAAAATCTTGGCCTTGTCCTCAAATTACAAAAATTAATACTTAAAAAAAATTATCGCAAGGGTAAATTTCAAGACTACATGAGAGGAGAGGCTACCAATGTTTTGAGATACAAGCATGGAAATCCTAAAGTTTTGACTAGGATTTGACTAATCTATAGATGAGACCCTTTACTAAAAAGTATTCCTATGATTTGAGCACTTGCTTGATTTCTTCCTCATCAAAAATTACCATTAGATCTAGAGATGCAGGGATGAGGTGTTTGGGATCCACTATAGGGTTAGTCCCATGGGAGACTACATTATCAAAAGCATTTTGATTTCATCTAGAAGTTCTAGCCTTAACCTCCATCACCATAACATCCCAACCATTAGAATATGGGTTGGGGGGTCTAGTCAAACCAATAGAAATGGTAGATTTGAGTTGGTAAGCATCCATAGGGCTATAAGTAGAGCCATTGGGTCGTTACCCATTTTCCATATATTTGGGAAATTAAAGGGAGGTAGGAGGAAACGAGGTGAGGAATTATAGGATGGGTGTAGGCTCCTACATACAAAGTAGAGAGTTGACACTAGGATTAGCAGGTAGATCTTAACCAATGCCGAGCAGGGGGATAGATTTAAGGGATTGTGATATGTTTGTCATTGAGATTACAACCTTAGAAAAAAATGAGGATAAGTCTCTATGGGGCAAGGCCTGGGATCTTTTAAGGTTAGACTAAGTGGAGGAAGGAGACCCAGGGATAGGTTTCAAATTTTTTTTGCGCAGGAAAGGATACAGAGCTAGATGCATATGAGCCATGCTTTTAAAGTGTATAAATGTATTGGTTGTAACTTTAAAGCTTGAATAAATTTTCATTATGCATAGGTGTGTGAGTAAAAAATGACATTAAACCATAATATTACTATCATCTTATGAATATGTTTTCCCCTAGATCCTATTTGACAGCATGAGGTTTCCCCCAAATTTAAAGTATGGTTGATGTGTGTGAAATCTATTATAGACTAATAATATATTCTCTATATTTTTGAGGTTTAGATGACATTTTTCCAATAATTAACTTATATTTTGGATTTATAGGGTATTTATGCCTATAAAAAATTAATTTATTTAAAAATAAGACATGAACCAAAATATGATCCAATGTACTAGCTATGTTTGTTAAATGGATTTAATATGGATGTAATGTACTAGTTATGATTGCTATATGTTTTAACTATTCTCAACTTATGTAATTCATGTTTTTAAGACACTATTTTAAGACTATTCATGTTGAAACATCAATTCAAATAAGTTGTATTAGTAGAATCATTATGAAGATGATCCATACTTCCTAAGAATGATGAAGCCAGTAGCCTGCAACTCTTAAATATGAGCAGGGTATCTTAGATAATCAAACCACAAGTTTATGTGGGTGATAATTGTATAAACTATAGTTTTTATAAGTGTCAATAAGAAATTATTGTGGTGGTTTGGAAAAAACCATGACAATTTCATAATAATCAATTTTCATGTTATGATGGTTTCACCACCATACAAAAACATGGGAATAAAAATGGTTTCAAACATTTCTACTTCCTTAAAACTATGTTTTTAAGATATTTGGCAATTTACAGGGTGAAAGGGCATAAGTAAAACCTTTATTGAAAGAATGTATCATCATAAACATGATCAAAGAAGGCAATGAGAAGTTGTGAATCTGGATTCACATTATATATTGAAATTGTAAGTCCTCATTCATTTTGTCTCATTGTTTCCTAGTTGTTAATGGTTATTTTAGTAATTTTGGATCACTATGAAGTTTCTAAGAAGTGAAAAGTAGTAGTGTTTGAAAGCTTTAGAGAGTGTAGTAGTGAAAGTTCTATCCATAAAGACCATATTTGGTATTAACTTATACATTTTTTGAAATACATATTGGAAAGGAAGTACAATTGCCTCCCTAACTAGAGTTTTTCCCACACAGAGTTTGTCTAGGATATATAGTGTGTTCATCTTGTGCTTTGTGTGAGATTTTAGTTCATTTTTATATTTGACATTCTACACATTTCATTTCTATCACTTGTCTATCATATTTTTAACTTTACATTAAGCTTATAATAGTAATCTCTCAATCATATATTGAGCTAGGATTATAGGATTTATGTTGGTGAATATTAGTGTGGAATATATACCTAGTTTATGAATTAGATTGTATAAGATCTGAGTTTAATATATATTTTAATCTTTTTGTGTGGTTTTGTGTGTTTTTGACTACATTGTAGTTTATAACTATCACTAGAGTAAGTAGTACTAGTGGTCAAGGTATCTTAGGTCCCTTTGAAGAAGACATTTATAGAAGCAAGAGATCAGAATTATATCCCATTCTAATGAAGAATATGGAATACAAAAAAAGAACAAATTCACATGCTTGAATAAGGAGTGCTAACATCTCTCTTTCTAAGAGAAATCTTAGCTAGTTGGAGTACATCACAGGGATTCTCATGGAGAAGCTTGTTGTTTTTACAAGGGTGATGAAATAGAATAAGATGATTATGAGTATGAGAAGGTGTAAGAATAGTCCCATGCCAACAAAGTTCCACCTCTGTTCAAGGTTGAGGAAAATATATAAATTAATCTATATAAAGAATATGTGAATGTGGAGAGGCTATACCTTTGGCTAACCTAACTAGATGTATATTTTAGTTTACATAGATTAATGAGATCCAAAAAAATATATTTTGCAATGTAAAAATTAACTGACCACACTTTAAATTGTATTGATAGCTATGTCAATACCTTGATTTTTAAGAAGTTTCTTCTGATTACTAAGTCAAAATATTTTAATATGCTAATCAAGAAGTAATTTTATTATATATTTTATAAGTAAGAAAGTTCCATGTATTGGAAATATCTTATGAAAAGTAAGGTCAAATTGTATAAGATTACACAAGTGAGTTCCACAATAAGATTGTCCAAATGGGAAAAGATGTAGTAGACTATGACATCTTGTTGAATTATGTTAGTGAACTCCATATCCATTCAATAATGCTTATTATTTTGGCCAATCGTATAGATGTAGATGAGGCTTATTCTCAAGCTCACTACTTAGAGATGGACAAGAAGAAGGCTCCATCTACCTCTCAAAGCACTCCAAAGAAACAATGTGGTTTTAAGCATAAGGGTAAAGGTAAATTAAAAAAGTATAAGCATAGTTATACTTTGGTTTATTAAAATGGTACTAAAAGTAATATTTGGAATTCTAATTTTGATAGTCATTTTAAGGAAAAAAGTTGGAAGTTACATCTGGAAAATCATTTGTTCAAGATCAAGAAAAAGACTATGCCCTTTTTCAAATTGAAGACATTGGTTAAAACTATGATGTGGATGAGATTATACATTGTATCTCCATCAATAGAGAGGTATATTTTGGTAGTAATTGTGCTCAAGAGATTTAACTTCCTAAGCTTTTATAAATTTAAGTTAAAATGAAGAAAAAAATTGGATGCTTTTTTTGATACATTTTCACAAGAAAATTTAGAAATCAAGGAGTTGGTATAAAAATTGGGGATATATACTAAAAATCATCCAAGCCCATATGTTGTAGGATTCTCAAAGAAAGGTTTATACATCAAGGTGACCAATCAATGTAAAAGTAAATTTGGTATTACATTTTAGTTGAAAAAGTTACAATGGGTGTTGTGCCTTTTGATGTGTGTGGTGTAGTGTTTGGTATCCCTTACTTTTATATCTGAGATACTATCTTCATGAGGAGAGCCAACCAACATTATTTTGTGAATAATGTCGAGATATACATCATTTCATAATACAAAGGTGATTCTAAAATATCTTTGGTAAGTTCATCAAAAGATAGAACCTTATTAAGGCTAGTGGGAAGTTTGATTTGATTATTTAGAGAGATATCTAAGATGAACAAGTGGTTGCACACAAGAGTTATTGTAGCATAGTTAATAACAAAAAGTAGAGTCATATGAGAGAGTTGGTGTATTATTTCAAAGAGGTTTTTCATGAGCCTACGAGGTTGATACCGATTAGTTAATACCCAATATTCCACTTCCAAATCTCAATTTATATAAGTAGTCCTTGAAGGATACTATTGAGATAAAATAAAAATTAAATTATTTATTTAATCAAGGTGTAATATGTCCTTGTACTTCTCCACATGATTCTCCTATTGTTTTATTACCTAAGAAGTATAGTTCATGTATAATGTGTGTTGATTATAGATATCCTAACGAGATAACCATCAATAATAGGTACCCTCTTCCATGGATTGATGATCTTATTGATCAACTTTATCACACCAAGTATTTTAATAAGCATGATTTGAAATTTGAGTTTCACTAACTATAGATTAAGGAAGATAAAAATTGGAAAATAATATTTAAAACAAGGAAATATTTTTATGAGTGGTTGGTTCTTCCTTTTTGGCTATGAAATGCATCGGCTACCTTCATGTGATTGATGAATGACATAATGACTCCATTTATTGATTCCTTTGGCATTGTATATCTAGATGATATTATTTTTTGTAACAAAACTTTTGATGAGCATATTGAACATCTTAAACAATTTTTGTAAGATTTTAAGGAGAAAAATTTAGTGTTGAATGATAAGAAATGTGATTTTTATCAACAATCACTTGTCTTATTTGGGCATGTGGTTAGAGATGGAGAATTAAGGATTGATCTGAATAAGGTAGAGACCATCAGGAATTGGTCAAAGCCTTACAATTTGATTGATTTAATTATATTTGTGGCTGTAGCTCAATATTTTAGGAAGCTCATCAATAAATTCTCTTGCATAGCCACACAAGAGGCCATAACACCTTTACTTTGGTTAAAAAGGAACAAAGTGTATTTGAAGTGTTCAAACCTAATATTAGACATGCTCCATTATTATATTTTACTAACTCCTATCTATAATTTGAGATGAAAATAGATGCTAGTGACTCTGCTTTGGTATTTTTCCTACTTCAAAGAGGGATGCAGAAATATTACCATTTAAAGTTATTTCATGTTGTAGTTTATAATCATTGTACATATCACAAAGAGCTATTTTATCTTTTTCAATTAGTCAATAAATGGAAGAATTATCACATGGGTAAGGAAACTATTATCCATATATATTATCAACCTATCCAATATTTTTAATCTTAAACTAAACTCCAACAAAATAGACACTATAATTGGATGGGATTTTTACAAAAAAATCATTTTGTTATCAACTATAAGAAACGTGTTAAAAAAAAGCTAGTTGATATTTTATCTAGATCTCTTTTAATTTTATCCACGAGCACCATAACTCTTATTGAGCCTTTTATGTTTGAGTCTTATGTATAAGGAAATAAACATGATGCATATTTTTGGAAGCCATTTCTTCATGCAGAAAATTCCAACAGTGTAGGTTTTGAGTCCAATGTGAAATATTACCTTAAATATGGATTTCTCTACAAGTTGGATAAGATTTTTTTACCTAATGAGGTAAGTGTTCAGATAATAGAGTAAGTGCATGAATTTGGAGGATAATTCCATGGAAATTTGCATGAAATTTCTAAAATGTGTATGTATTATGTTTTATAGGCTCAGTAAACTCCAAGCCTAAAATGTGCACACAATATAACACGTACAAATTTTAAACAAATATAAATGCACATGTACTTTAATGCATATGAAATCATAAGAGATGAAAGTATAAAGCTTAATAATGCAAAATGGTGATTAATTAGAAGGTGGGGGGTGGTTTACTAAAATAAGTTGTTAAGTATAAGGAACACATTACTTATACTTGAAATTTATTTTAGTAAATATAAAAAATTAAGGTCACTCTATATCTTTTAAAATTGGTCTCACAACTACATGACTAACAATTTGGGAGATACTTTTTCAAAATCCAATCTCATCATTACTTAATCATTTTTAGGATTTCAATATTGAACCTAAGGATTTCTAGGCATAACTTTTGAAATTGATGTCCATTTTGGGTAAACAAATAGTCAATTTTTAGCTTTTAACACCTTTTGGATTGCTTACTAACATTTATAAGAGTTCTTGGTTTGTAAAAATTAAATTTTTACAAACCAACACACATCCAACCACTCATTTATGTCATTTTACTTATGATTAGGTCCACTATAGGCAAAAAAGTGACACAACAACACCATAATAATTTATGACTACGGTAAATAGTGATAATTTGGGCCATATTTAGGCATGGTCACCCCAATTAAATTTAAATTCATGCCAAATTCACATGCATATGAAAACATAGGTTACATTGGTGACCCATGCACACCCAACTACCCCTTCATGCTGATTTTACTCATGATTAAGTCCCTTATAGGCCAAAAGTGACTCAAAAATAGCATATCCACTTATGACCAAGGTAAATGGAAATAATTTTAGGCACATTTGTGCACGTCCACCTCATTTCTCTTCAAATTCAATAAAAAATGTGATTGTGGCAAATAAAGTTGAACTGTGAACCTTGCACATCTAACTACCAATTTATGTTGATTTTACATGCGATCAGCTCCATAGTTGCCAAAAGTGACACATCAACACCATATCCACTTGTGACCTTGGAAATGTGAATAATTTTTGGCACATGTATGTGCAATCGCCCTAACTAAATTTGAATTAAAGCCAAAAGAGTATGATTGAGGTAATATAGTTCAGACTTATGCCCAATGCACACCAAACCACCATTTTATGTTGATTTCACTTGTGTTTAAGTCCCTCATATGCCAAAATCCATGCAATAATACTATATCCATTTATGACTAGGATAAATGTAGATGATTTGGAGAACATATATGTGTGATCTTCCAGTTTCTTTTAAAATCAAGCTAAAGTGGTATGATTCAAGAAGTTTGGGTCGCATTGGTGACATGTGCATATCCAACCACCCTTTATGTCATTTTTACTTGAGATTATGGGGATTATAGGCCAAAATAAATCTAACAACATTATATACATTTTTTACCAAAACAATTTATGCACAAGCACATTCATGCATTATCCCTAGTCACATAGGTGCAATCATCCATTTTTTAATTGAGATAGTGCACAACATTATCTCTATAAGTTGTATAAATATCACCATGATTGCTATTGAGGACATTGATGATATGGTTTATGCACCATTCTTGGAGCTTTACTATTATACCTTGACCCCACTCCTTTCAATCTCACTTTACATCTAAATAAAATGATCCCCTCCCTTATTTATATATAGGCATGGAGAAGCTTAGGTATGGTCTACACACTCCATATTGAAAAAATGGTTTATGCATCATGCCCTTATTCTTCTCAATAATCATTGGTGTTCTTCTCAGCAATCATTGGTGTTCTTCTAGAAAAGGAAAAGAGTGATTGATATAATCTATTAAATTTATGTAATATAATATAATATAACATAGAAAATCCTTAACCCCATGAAATGGGTATCAATGCCCATAAATTTCTCAATCACATAGTCATCCTTCTCTATCAACTGCTATCCCTCAATTCAAGGTATCAATTAAGTGTGGTTTCATCTATCATTTCATTGAAATATTAGTTATGTCCTATATGAATAGAAGGGAAACTTACCCATCACTCAATAGAATGTGCGCCCCCTGATTTCCCTTATATATAGATATGTAAATCAATCCCCACAAATATCTATGTGGTGCCATTTCCAAATAGATATATAGGGTCAATCATCAATCATGTACACCTCATCTATTATGGGACCTCTCTCCTGACCTCAACAATAGATGGTCGGTCTATATATAGGGGTTCCCCATATATAGAGAGAGGGGATAAACACCACCTAGTAGTGTGACCACTATATTATATATGATTTATACATCTACTAAATAGACAAAAGGGCATAAGGAAAATTATACACACATCAATCACTAATGACTGATGTTATATATTTAATATCAATAAATCTATAGGGTGGGGGTGCCATTATATATGTATGGTCAATTGAACACTCAATTTACAAACCAATATAGGGACCTTATCTATATACAGACAATTGGTCACCCCTTTTTATATTTGTCAAGGACAAGGCCCCCTATTTATGGATGGAGGTTAAATTAATTTATCATATTAATTGAGAGCCCCTATCTATATATGGGCACTTGTCTATCTATATTTGTATCTGAGGAGGGCAAGGGGTATGCATGGATTGAACCTATAGTATTCGAGCCATGGTCCTAATGAGCCTAACGAGTTGAGAAATTACTCCACCCTACTTCATCATATATGTGTATGACCATAATGAATCAATGTCATATCCATATCCCATATCTATGTATGACAGGTCCTCGTCAAGTGAATGAATCAATGTGAATCTATTACATACATAATATGATCAAATCATTTGATTGTAATAAATAATAATGAATGATATGGTAGCACCATATTTCATCAATGAACAACACGGTCATGCAACCACCCCCCACTATAAATATATAGACATTCATTGGTATTGGCATAGTAGATATAGTTGAATTGGCATAATATATATTAGCACCCTAACCCCACATATGGATTTAGATATAGATTTAGAGTGAATAAAGATAGAGGCCATCATATATCAATACTATCAATTATATATATTTCACTCTATCCATTGAATGAGTCTATCAGTGATTGAACAAGTCTATCGATGATCAATGCTACTACATTACATGCAGAATATGTATGGTCTAACCAAAGTGACCCAATGTGCATAATTCCCAACATGACATAAATGATTTGTGTGATGCAATACATATTATTATCATAAAATAGACTAATGTCATATTTATACGTAACATGATGTTGATTTGATAAATAATTGAATGTGTGGGTAACATGATGTGATGGATAATTCCTACCTTATTGATATGATATTTGGTTTCAAATTATTGACATCATTGAATGGGATGCACTACGTATGGGTTGTATTGGTATGGTGGGCCTATTAAATGGTGTGATGACATTAACTATAACTATATAGCCTAGCTCTTATCCTGTCTCGAGATAATAACCATGTCTCATTACTCACAAATAACTCATCTCATGTGTGTGTATCTCATATATACACGTGACATGATAGAGGCTACACGTAACATGATAGAGGCATACTACCTATAGTGTAATTCCATATAGATATAGGTGGTTGATGTCTTGTGTTAAT
The DNA here is from genome assembly GCA_037957365.1 of Torreya grandis. Classification (NCBI taxonomy): domain Eukaryota; kingdom Viridiplantae; phylum Streptophyta; class Pinopsida; order Cupressales; family Taxaceae; genus Torreya; species Torreya grandis. The sequence goes on from JARHVA010005973.1 coordinate 391,566, forward strand.
TATTGAGGCACACTTTAGAAATATTATGTCCCCATAGTTTAGATAAGAATCAATATAGTGTTGTTGTGTTGATTTTTTTCTTATAATCTACATAATCTCAAGTAAAAATGACATAAAAAAGTGGTTAGATATGCATAGTCACCAATATGACCCATGTTTTCCCAATCATACCATTTTGGATTGATTTCAATGTGAATTTGGGTGATTTCATATATATGTGACCCAAATCATCTGCATTTATCTTGGTCAAAAGTGGATATGGTGATGTTGTGTGTATTTTGGCATGAGGTACTTAATTACATTTGTGACCCATAAAAAAACAAAACCAAAACCTATGTTATCACATTCACACTACTTTTCTATAAATTTGAAGTGAATAGGGTAATTATGTACAAATGTGACCAAATGTTTTTTTCATTTTCCTTGGTCACAAGTGGATATAGTGTTGTTGTGTCACTTTTGGCATATAAGGGATATAATCAAAAGTAAAATTGGCATAAATGGGTGGTTGGGAGTACGAATATCACTAATGAATCCTATGTTTTCCAAATTACACCATGTTGGTGTTGTGGATTTAAAGAGCCAAACATAGGATTAACACATGTGAAGCCGAATACACAAACAAGGATATTTCAAACACTATCAATATATTATTCCACTCTATGAATTATTTCAATAAAAACATAATAGAAATATATAGGATAATGTTTCCTATAATAAGGAATTCAAAAATCCCTATAAACTCTCAACTCACTAACTCGTATAACAATATAATATGCTAAACTATATGAGACATTATATTGTTATCTCTAACAATATAATATCAACAATATTACTATATTAACCATATGGTTATAACCAATAACTAATTATTGTTTACCTTTTGATAAATATTAAACTCTCTATTTACCACTCTGTAAATATTGAAACTAACATAATTTAAAAGCTAAATTCCTAACATTCCCCCCCCCCATAGTTTTTACATGGTGCAAAAATATTAACACTCTTATCTGAAGTATGCTCACCCATTGTAGCATGCCCTATTTGGCTCATGAACTTGATACAAAGAGAGACTCACTCCTCCCTTGGTTTTACAAGTTTACTATAAACCTTGACATGAATAGAAAAAATAGAATTGTATGCCACTGCATACTTTTAGTTCTACATATTACTGACGCAATTTTTTTGTACATGACCACTATATGTGAAAGAACCCATCCTAGTTTTACATTACGTGATCACAACATATATGTCACTAAGGGCCATCTCCATAAATAAGGTAGTCATAAGATCTCTATAGTAGTTACTCTCCTAACTATCGCCAAAACATTGTTCACCTCCTATGGTTTTCTATATCTCTACCACAAACCCTTTCAAGATCTATAAATTGACTTACATTGGTGCTTTTGTTCTTTCACAATGTTTTCACCTTAGGTAATAATGTTTGAAATTTGCACAAAAATTACATATCATGAACATGCATTATTCTTCTATTCTTATTATTCACACACAACAAAAATTTAAAACACATCATACTATATATGTCACCAAAACATTAGTGCAACCCCATTGTTGGTGACTAACAAGAGGTCACTAAAAGACCTCCTTCCTTCATGTATCTTCTAGCCTCTAGTATGTCATTGCTTACTTAGGTGATATCTCGATGAAGTTTAAGTACATGATTTTTTCAAGAGAAATCCCCCCCATAATGTAGATTTTGTGTACAAGCTAGAATGCATCTGTAAGGCAATTTCTTTTATTTTTATAATTTTTGACTCTATATAACATAACACATTTTATTGACAAAACTATAAACTCTTTAAATTACTCTTGACAAAATGACAAATCTTTGACAATGAATCCAAAAATTTGACTTTAGATTCTATATTGACTTTTAATGACATGTGACTCAATAGACTATTGAAATACATTATCAATATTCTTAAAATGACATTAAAAATAATTAATGACACCATAAAAAATGCAAACTAAACAATTAATGTTCATTGACAAATACTGAACTAAACTTTTACAACTTTATAATAGACTAATTACATCAAAACTATAACCACCAACTAAATAATAAATGAATAAATATAACTAAACATAACCTGTCTAATTTTAGACTTAAAATCATGAGATAATAAGACCAAACCAGGTGTCAATGTGATGTACTCATTGTCAAGGAGGAGTTTGATGTAATGCAACTGGATAAAGAATAGATGGAAATCAATTATATGATAAGTTGCACTTGATATCCAAAATTATGACTCCACTTGAATTTACATGGTCTGCTTGTTGAAAAAATATTCAACTCAGTCTACACAGCTTAAATGGCACTTTTGCTTGGGTGTTAGAATATGTGGCAGTAGTCAGTGGCCGAAGCAACATGCATAGTCTTGCACAAGATGTTGACTATATTATGGACTGAGATATGAGCCTTAAGAGCATAAATATGATCTGTACACACAAGAGGATCTTCAAATTTTGCACATAATGTGAGATCTATGTTGTTTGAATTATGATGGGATTGAATCAATTCTGACAACTCGAATGTTGTTGTAACATGGAGAGTAGATGGTAGTAACAAATGTGATGCCTTCAAATCCATCATGTACAGGTGGTTAGATTTGGTAGATAGTGTAAATGCAATTCTATACTACAGCAAAATTATTATCACAACATTCACTCCTTTCGTAATTCATAGATCTGACATACAATATCCAAGATCTTACCCTTGATGTTTCTCACAATACAATTGTAGCAAAATATCGCATTGGTAGATAATTAATAGCGTCAAGCAAATAGGATATTAACATACTTTCATGAGCTAGGGTAATCAAGAACTAGTAATGGCTTTGCCCCATATAATGTCTCGGGATTTTATATCTACTTTGATAGCACTGTTAAGGATTTAAAGATCCAAGCACAGGATTAACACATTCAAAGTCAAATACATAGAGAAGGATATTTCAAACACTATCAATATATTATTCCACTCTATGAATTAATTAAATACGAACATAGTAAAAATATATATGATAATATTTATTATAATAAGGAATTCCCAAATCCCTATAAAATCTCAAATCACTAACCTGTATAACAATAAAATATGTTAAACTATATGAGACATTATATTGTTATCTCTAACAATATAATATCAACAATCTTATCGTATTAACCATACGGTTATAACCACTAACTAATTACTATTTATCTTTTGGTAAATATTAAACTTACTAGTTACCACTCCCTAAATACTGAAACTAACACAATGTAAAAGCTAAATTCTTAATAGTTAGCCAAGATTCAAAATGGATTGGGGTGATCATACACAAATGTGCCCAAAATTATATGCATTTGCCCTGGCCACATGGATATGGTGTTGTTATGTTACTTTTATCTTATATTTGACCTAATTATAAGTAAAATAAACATAAAGGAGTGATTGCATGTGTGACAATTACCAATGACACCCATATTTTCCTGATCACACTAATTTGGCCTTAACTTGAAGTGAATTGAGTTGATCATGTATGAATGCATCCCAAATTATCTATATTTTCCATCATCACAAGTGGATATGGTGGTGTTGTGTTTATTTTTAAAGCCTATAAACCCTCAAATTACAAGTAAAAATTATAGAAAATGGTGGTTTGGTGTGCACAGGGCATCCATGTGACCTATGTTGCCCCAAGTACACCACTTTGGTTGAATTCAAGGTGAATTAAGGTGATTGTGCATACATGTGCCAAAAATTATTTACATTTCCATGGTCACAAGTGGATATGATGTTGTTGTGTCACTTTTATAAATAATGGAGCTAATCACAAGCAAAATAAACATAAATTGGTGGTTGCAAGTGCAAGGGTCACAATGTGACTTAATTTTCTATAATCACACAATTTTTTATTGAATTTGAAGATAAATGGGGTGTTCATGCACAAATGTGCTTAAAATAGTTTGGATTTACCTCAGTCTTAAGTGGATATGGTGTTTTTGTGTAAATTTTGGCCTATAAGGGACCTAATCACATGTAAAATTGACATGAAGGTGTGGTTAAGTGTGCATGGGTCACCAATACAATCTATGTTTCCCCATGAACATCACTTTGGTATATATTTAAATTCATTTGGGGTGATCATGACTAAATTTGTCCCAACTTATCCCTATATACCCTAGTCACAAATTCTTATGGGGTTGTTATGTCATTTTTTTCCTATAAAGGACCTAGTCATAAATAGAATTAGCATAAAAGAGTGGTTGGGGCATTGGTTTGTAAACTTTAATTTTGAAAAACTAAGAACTCTTAGAAATTCCAACAAGTAATCTAGAACATGTCAAAACCTAAAAAAATGACTACATATTTACCCAAAATGACATCAATTGTAAAAGGTACGCCCTAAAATCCCTAGGTTCAATACTGTAATCTTGAAAAAGACTAAGTACTAACTAGATTGGATTTTTAAAAACTATCTCTCAAATCGTAAGTTGTACAACTATGAAACCAATTCTAGAAGTATAGTGGCTCTAATTTCTTATATTTACTAAAATAAAATTAAAGTAGAATTTTTAACTTATATTAAACACTTATTTTAGTAAACCACCCACCCACATTTTAATTAATCAAGTTTTTGCATTCTATATATTTATACTTTCATCTCTCAAGAATGCATATGTGTTATACCATGTACCCATTATTTCATGTGTGCACTATATCATGCACTCACTTTTTTATGTGTAATTTCAAAAACCTGCATTTTGGTTCATAAATAGCTTGATTCTTGAGCCTAAGGCCTCGACCTAAAAACACAATTAAATCCAAGTTTTTGACTAAAAATAAGAAAAATCAAATTTTGTCACCATAAACACTGAATTTCAATAAGACATTCATAAAATTATTACTAATATGTCGATCACACTCTCCTCTTTCTAAAGATACATTTTTTTTTTTTAATTTTTAAACTAATTTAAGGTTTCAATCTATGTTGATTTCTAACTATATCTTTTTTAGGCCACTATATGTTGCAATTATACATGTCTATTATGTTTTTTTCATTGATCCAAATGCAAAAAAATATTATATGGTCACAAACTAGGCTTAATTCTATACACATTTTTAAAAAAACTATTTTTCACTATTTTAGGTAGTTAGGGGGCCCACATGGTTGACTATCCATTTTTTTGTCAGTTTTCAATATCTATTTACTTTTAAAATTAATATAAAAAAATATTCATTAATTTTTTTTAAAAAAAATATAGGTCACAAACTAGATGATATTATCTAAATTTACACCAAAAGGTTTCAAACAATACTAAACGATGCTCAAAACATGAGGGGTTGCATGGCTAGCTATCTGCACATTTTTTCTAAAAAAATAAAATTTTATCTTCAAATTTTAGATGTTTGACCTACTTATACTTATTCATTTTTTTTTTAAAGTAGGCTTTTAAAAACTAGACATGAAATTTTACAATTCATGTTCTTATGTCATCTTCAAATTTTGAGTATAGCTATCTCAAATAATCTAAGGAAATTGAGATAAAAAATGTCCATGAGTAGGCCCTTTTTGTCCCCCAACATTATGCACTTTCCCAATAATGAATCACATTTTTCAAAAAAATTGGGACATTTTGGTGTTATGAAGTATTTTTATTGGCTTCATTTGCAAGTAGATGTTTCCAATTTCATAAGAGGACATGTATTATGTAGTATAGGAAATATTAGTAATATGATTTTGGGTTTGTAAATGAAATTATTGGTTCCTTCTAGGCCATGGGAAAGCATTTCCATGGTTTTTTTATGAGGATTTCCTATATCAAGGAAGGGCCATGAATATCTCTTTGTGGTTGTGGACCAGTTTAGTAAGATGTATATTATTGTTACTCTTAATAATAACCTCAAAAATAGTGATGCAGATGAGTTTTTTTTTCTAATGTGTGGTTTCATGTGGTTTACCTAGTTCTATTATTTGAGATTGGGACTCAAAGTTTTGTTATAGAAATTAGGTATTTCAATCATGGGCCTAGTCACACACTTACCTAGCTATCCTAGTCAGATTTAGGCTTGTTCTAGAAGGTTATAGGCCCTGACTAATCCTATGATACTCAATATCTATCACTCGACTATGTTGGCATCAATATACATAAGGTGCAAGCCTTATTTTCTCACCTAAAGTGCAATGGAGAAGGGACCATGGTTTGTGTTGGGCTAATTATTCCATGGCATAAATCTATTCTTCAAGGGTTTGGGTTAGTGAAATATGGTTGTGTATTCATGGTTGCAAGCCTTAGGTTTCATGGCCTTAAATTAACTCAAGTGCTTAAGGGCAATGGGGTATTTATTTAAGGGGTTTGGACATAGACTTGTGCTTATATGCAAGTATCATTTTGGGGTGCAGGTTCATGACCACACTTAATGAATTTACTATTATGGGTGTAGGGTTCACTACTAGATATAGGCCTACCATGGATGAGTTAGGTTATAATCTCATGAGATCTCAATATACATTTGATAGAATAAAGCATGCAACCAATAAACATTCGAATCATGTTTTTCTTTGATAGAGTTCAACAATAATGCATGTATAGTCAATATAAATTGAGTAAATGCTTGACATAAGCAGATAAAGGCCTAAGCTCATAGGTGAGCTTGGGAATTATAAAGGAGAGCATTAAAAAGCATCCCAATTTAAGTTCTAACACTAATGGCAATCATCTAACAATAATTTTCTAGAGCTTCACTACTCTCCATCATCTCATAATCAGTGCACCACAACTCACTTCGAGCATATTGTCATGAACTAGTGATTAGCTTTTGTAGTTGGGAAGCCATAGATGCAATTTTTGCCTCCATGAATGGGCTAATGCCTATATCAGTGCTCCCAAATGCCTTGGCCTTGAGTGTGGCTTCAAGTTCTTCTTGAGGGTTTGTGAATGTTTTCATGGATAACACCCTTCTAAAAGGTACCATCAATCTTCCAATGAACCATTGTGCATATTAAGAGGGATGAATATCATAAGGTATTTTGGAAAAGAGGGTCTTGAATCTAGCATCGTACAAGCACACACTTTATGACAATCCCTGGTTGATCTCCTTGAGCATAGCAATGCTCTATTTCTCAAGCTCAAGTATATCAAACTCTTTGAAGAAGGCTCCTTTAGGGTGTCATAATCAACCATAGCCTGGTTAGGATCAAACTTCATATACCAATTATGGGTGTGATAAACTAGGTTGCCTTGTGCTTAGATTGGGTTATTCCTTGAGTGCACCATTGTAATTCATACTTGAGAACATACTCTATGGTGTTCTCTATGCCTTAATACTTTGGCAGGCACATGGCCATATTGTAATATATCTATGGATTGGGGTAGCTAGTACTTGGGGTGCTTGTCTTCCTAGTGCTTGTCCTAGAATTGGTCCTATAAAGCCTCCAACCACTAGGCCAAACACTGGTTCAATGGTTAATACTAGTGTTGTGGAAGATGATGGATTTATACTAACAACTAGTGGTGTAAGGCCACTTCCATGGGTTGTTGTCATATTGTCTAGGCTGCACATCTAACATTAGTTAAACTAGGGTGTTTGTGCTCATATTCTATCTAGTCAAGCTAGCACCTCAAGGTCTGGAGGTATCGTCACTTACCTTCTCATATGGGATAACTTTAATCATAAATTTTTGGTCTAAATTTATAAAATGATCAAAGTCTAAGTCGACAATGAGGTTAGTTGTTAATATTTTGTCTTCCTATGGGGGATCTAGTGCATGAGCTTGCACTATAAGTTTAAAGGGGGTAGATGCATCTGGTACATCTCTAATGGTCAAGTTCTAAAGGGACCCTGAATATTCACCTATCAACTGCAAAGCTTATTCTAAGGCTTCAAAAGATCCTTCTTCTGTGCATGGCCTCCATTCAAGAGATCCTTCCCCATACCCTTCCCACTCGTTATAGGTCCTCTTGGCACTTTCAAGTTCTATATCTTCTATTAGTCCACACCTTTTCTTATTATAATCTTGTCTCCTAAGTTCTCAGTTTTCAATCTACTCATCCCCTTCCATTGCACCTCACCTACACATCCCCTTCTTCTCTATTATATTGCTCATATGCGATAGGAATTTATTCTTCCATCCTCACTATATTAAAGCTATAATCCACCATAAATTTCTTGAGTTTTATGCCAAGTTATTTTATGAAGTCACCTTTAGGCTCGTGCAAGAATTGGTATTCTGCTTCTTTAGGATAAGAGTACATTGATACCATGAACTCAAGCATGTATCTATTTAGTGCCCCTTTATACCATTTGTCTATGGCTCTAGTCTAGATGACATTTAAGTTCTCAAACCTCTCTAGGCACTCATTCGTATACTCAAGGCATTATTTATTACTTTGACTTCTATGGTTTACATAAGCAACCAACAACTGGTACACTTGCTCTAGTAGTTCACAAAAGAAAACCTCATACAGGGCATCCTACAAGTGGTTCTAGACACACTTCCTTGGGTCTTATCCTTTACAAGTTGAATGCCTTAGCACAAATTTATCTTCCACTCATTCTAGTCAGTGCTTGATGTTCTCAAGGGAGAGTTAAAGCATTATCCTGGTGTACCATTGTAGCAACAAAATTCAATAGGTCCCAATAAAAGAACCAAAATGTTTTATAAAAGTAGGCATTTGAATCATGGGCTTAGTCATGTACTTACCTAGCTGTCCTGGTCAAATTTAAGCTTGTTCTAGAAGGGCATAAGCCCTGACTAATCCTATGGCACTCAACATTTAACACTCGACTTCACTGACATGAAGAAACATAAGGTGCAAGCTTTATGTTCTCACCCAAAGTGTAATGGAGAAGGGATCAAGGTATATGTTGGGTGAGTTATGCCATGGCGCAACTCTATTCTTCAAGGGATTAGGTTAGTACAGTAATGTTTATGCATTTTTGGGTGCAAGCTTTGGGTTTCATGGGCTCAATAGAATTTAGACACTTGAGGGCAATGAGGTATCTGGTTAAGGGGATTGGATATATACTTGCACTTAAGCATAGGTATCATTTTAGGTTGTAGCATCATAACCACAATTAATGTATTTCTTATTACAGGCATAGGGTTCACTGCTAGCTACAATCCCACCATGCATGAGTCAGGTTAGAAGCTCATGAGAGCTAAATATATATTTTATAGAATAAAGCATGCAACCAATAAACATTAAAATCATGTTCTTCATTAATAAAGTTCAAGAACAATGCATGTATATTCAATATATTTGATAAAATGCTCGACATAAGCCGATAAAGGCCCAAGCTCACAAGTGTGCTTGGGCATTACAAAGGGGAACATTAAAAATCATCTTGAACTAAGTTATAATTCTAATGGCAATCATCTAGTATTAATTCACTAGATATTTACTACTCTTCTTCATCTCCTCTCTAACTGAACTCATCTTCCTTTTTTAGGGCTTCAGAGCATCCTAGGATCATGGAGAATGGAACACGTTGATTACTAAGTTGGAACTTGGAGGTATACATCCTACTGTCTCCACTATTCTTTGTCTTTAATGCATAGTTGATATCTCATGTACCTGCTTCCTAATGCTTCTTGATTTAAAAGGAGTCACTTACCTTTAATGGCCCATCATTGTCCTATGCACCCATTTCCTGATGTTGATTGGAGCCATTAGCTGCCAGCCAACTGACACAACTAGAAAAAAATATCCATCATCTGCCCTAATTTCCTTGTGCCTAAGTGTTCTCTAAGTTGGCACAAGTCCACTACTTAGCTCAAAAGGGGTCCCAATAGGTTTATTAAGAAGTTTTGGGCCACATTGTGGGAGACGATGGATACTAAGTTGTAATGGTATACCTCTTTTCACTCACAAATTGATGGGAAAATTGATGTTTTGAATAGAACATTAGTATAACTCTTGAGAGGGTAAAATAGGAAGCATCCTAAGTCATTGGATAAAAATTTGTTATATATTCAGTGTTCCTACAACAAGGTAGTGAATTTGATTTTTTTTACACAACCACCTAAAGGAAATGGGAAAGAGGATCTAAATGCCCACAATTCTTTGAAATTGATTGAGAATATTCAATAAATTTACCATCAAGTACAAGAAAGATTGAATGAATCTCAATCCAAGTACAAATCAAGACATGATCAAAATAGGACAAAACATATTTTCCTTGTTAAAGACAAGGTAAATTGTAATTACATATAAAAAGGATCCAAGTCTAAGAATATTAAGCCTCATAGTTTTTGTCTATTTGAAATTCTAGAACAAGTGGCAAGAATGCTTTTAGACTTAATTTGCCTCCATATAAAGATATATTCAGTTGTCAATGTTAAAAATGTACATATTTTTTAGTCTTATATGTTAGATAATGAAGATGAAGGATTGTGTCCACCTTCAATTGAATACTTCACTCTACATATCCATTTATAATTAGAGGATGTTGTATTGCAAAAAAAAAAAAATGAAAAGATGAAGAGGAGTGAAACAACATTATCTTATTGAGATAAAGGGTCAATTACCTAGAAAGGCCAAATGGTATTCCATAGAAGATGTGGGGAATAAATTTCCTCACTTAGAGAATTCTTAAATATTTTATGAACTTAAAATCCTCAAATTGGGGAGGTATGATCCATATTTTGATCCTAATATACTAATCATGAATACTATATGGTTCCATTTTCCCAATTATATGTAAAATATGCTTGTAAAATTGTAAGACATTTCATATTCAAAATATTATATTAGACATGTTACGGTTATAGAGTTAGTGTGGAGGTGGTCTAGATATCTTCATAGTGATGAAGTCAGTAAGTTTCAACTCTTGAAATGTAGGGGTTTATCATTCAATGCAAAACTATTATTATTTTTAGGGTGATAGTTGCATAAATACCCCAACAGTTGTGTAACCACATATGTTTGTAGGGGATGATTGTGTAACTGCTTGAGACATTTTGATATCGTTGGTCTATATAAACCAGTGGTTTAATTATAAGACAAATCTAAAGTATGGGAATGGTTGCAAACATAGCTAATTGTTAATGATATTTATTTTAAGCTTCTTAGTGGACTCTAAATTTGAAATATTATAAATAAAGGTATTTTCAAGGTATAAGACATTAAAAAACATAGTGATAAGTATTGAAGTTAGGTTCACAATGCAAGTTGTAGGTTTGAGTCTTTGTTCTTGTTATCCCATTGTTTGATGGTTATAGATGGTCAGTTTCACTATGATGGAGTTGATAAGTGTCTAATAAGTGCAGTGCAGTCTTGTGTGCAATTTTTTGATGAGTAGTAATGAAAATTTCATCCATGAAGGCCTTATTTGGTAGTACCTTGTACATTTCTTGCATTAATAGTGAATTGGGAGTACAATTACCTCACCCACTAGTTTTTTTTCTCACATTGATTTTCTCTAAGATAACTCTTATGTTTATTGTAAAATATGTCCATTCTTATGGTTCATGTTCATGTTTAATATGTTATACATTTAAATAAAATATATTCCATAGTTGCCTTTGCATGCCACTATAGCAAGGGGTAATACTTTCTTTTTTGATAACAAGTAACAAGATGCATTTGATATGTCCAAACATAAGATTTTCCATGCTCTAGTATTAGCTTTTCCTAACTTGTAGCTTCCTTTTGATGTGGAAATGGATGCTCATAACTATGCTATGTGGTTTTTACTACTACAAGGAGGTAAGCCCATATATTACCGTTTATATTTATTTCATGGTACAATTATGAATATTGTACACACAATAAAAATGTATATGCTCTTGTTTCATTGGTCACACTACTTTATGGTTAAAGAAACTATTGTCCACATAGATCTTAAACCTATCTAATATTAACAAGCTTAAACAAAACTTCACCTAGCTAGTAAATATAAGTGGATGGTGTTTTTGCAATAATTTCATTTGATTATCAAATATAAGAAAGGCTTGAATAAAAACCAGTCAATATCTTATATAGACCTTGATTTATTTTAACCATGGGCACCATAACTCTTCTTGAGCCTTTTATGTATGAGTCTTATGTAGAGGGATGTGAGCATGATGCAGATTTTGGGGAGATTTTTATTCAAAATAAGAAGTGCCAATGTGTATGATTTGAGCCCCAAGAGGATTATTACCATTAATATGAGTTGTTCTACAATTTGGGTTGGATTTTGAAACATAAGGAGGAAAGGATTCAGCTAATGAGGGAAGCATATACTTCAAAATTTATAGGATAATTTGGTGTTGCAAATATTGTTGTGCAATTTCAAAGGAATGTTTATTAACCTAATATGTAGTTTAATTTTTTCAAGTTCATAAGGGGATGTGTGTTATGTAGCACAATAAATTATAGTAACAAGAATTTAGGTTTTTATATTCCATTTCTCATTCCTTTTAAGCCATGGGAAAACATTTCCATTGATTTTTAGACAAGTTACCTATGTCAAATAAGGGGCATGACTATCTCTTTATTATTATGGTCCAATTTAGTAAGATGTCTATTCTTTTTCCTTGTAAGAATACCCTCAAAGGTAGTGACATAGCTATGTTTTTCTTTGCTAATGTGTGGATTCATTTTGGTTTGTTAATTCTACTATTTTAGATCATGACTCAAGATTTGTTGGTAGGTTTTGGGCCACATTATGCAAGAAGGTGAATACCAAGGTGAAATGGTCTACTAAATTTCACCACAAATTGATGGGAATATTAAATTTGTGAACATAAAATTGGTATAGATCTTGATAAAATACAATAGGAAGCATCTTATGTCTTGGGATGAAAATTTGTTATATATTCAACATTCTTATAATAGGGCATTGCATTCTTCTACCAACAAAACTCCTTTTGAATCAGTTTTGGTTTCTTACCTCCATATGTATTTAATGTGTTTTTGGGATATCCATACAAAGGAAATGAGAAATTGGATCAAGAATTCCATAAATCTAAAAGGTTAATTGAAAAGATTCAACAAATATACCTCCAACTAGAGAGGTTGAAGAAGTCACAATCTAAGTACAAGGCAAGGCATGATCAACATAGTAGTAAATGTATTTTTCTTGTTAGATATAAAGTATGGTTTTACTTAAGAAGAGAAAGGCTCCAAGGTAACACTAAAAATATTAAGCCTCTTAAGTATGGTGAATTTAAAATTCTTGAACAAGTGGAAAGATTGCACTTAGTCTTTATTTTCCTCCTTATATGAAGATTTATTTAATTGTTAATGTTTCAAACATATGTCTCTTCAAACCTTCTATGTCAGACAATGAATATGAAGGGTTATTTCTACTTGCAATTGAACACATCACTCATGATAGTTATCTAGAATTAGAGGAGGATGTTGTGTTACAGAAGAAGGAAAGGACAATAAGAAGAGGAGTGAAAGAGCATTGATTAGTTAGGCTAAAGCTTCAACTACCCATAAAGTCCAAATGGTATTCCAAATAAGATGTGGGAATATATTTCTTCACTTACAAAGTTCATAAATCTTGTATGGTTTTAAAAGCCTCAAATTGGATAGGTATGATCTAAACTATAGACCTAATGTACTAGCTATGCTTGCTAACTGTTTCCACTATTTCCAATTTATTTAATTCATTCTTGTAAGACACTTCATGATAAAACATCAATTCAAATAAGATGGAGTAGAATAATTATACAAAATTGATCTAAGCATCCTCATAATGATGATTTCAGTAGATTTCAACTCTTAAATTTGAGGTTTTTGTCATAGATGACAAAACTGCTAATTTTTGTAGGTTGTGATTGTATAATTGCCCTGATAGTTGTATAACCATGATTATTTATAGGTGTAAATTACAAAACTATATCGATGATTTCATAACCACCTATCTACATAGTGTCATAGTTTAGCCACCATACAAAAACATGGGAATGGGAATGGTTGTAAACTTTCCCACTTCCTTATGGTGGTTCATTTGAGATATTTGGTAGGTTCCAAGGTGAGAAGACATAATTAAAACCTTTGTTGAAGGCAGAGATCATCAAAAACTTGATCGAAGAAGGTAATGAAAAATTTTGAAATTGGATTCACATTGTAGATTACAAGTTTTAGTCTTTGTTCATGTTTTCTCATTGTTTCCTAGTTTTTAATGGTTATTTCAATAGTGTTGGATCACTATGAAGTGTCTATGAAGTGGAAATCAGTTATGTGTTCAAGATTTGGATAATTTAGTAGTGAAATATATATACATAAAGGCCATGTTTGGTAGTCACTTGTGTATCTATTGAACTACATAGTGGAAATGGAGTGTAACTGCCTTACCCATTAGACTTTTTCCAACACTGGATTTATCCAAAATACATGGTGTGTTTATTTTATATATTTTTTTAATCTTTTAATTCATTTTTATGTTCAATATTTTACACATTTCATTTATATCGATTGTCTATCATTATTTTAGCATTGAAATTAACTTAGAATAGTCATATAGCAATCATTTTTTGAGTTAGGATTATAGGATCTGTATTGGTAAATTTTAATGTAGAGTATCTACCTAATTCATGGATCAATTGTAGTGTTAAAAATAAATAGTTTTTTATATGATATTTATTGAGTCATTATTTTAGCTTAATTTTTAATATTTTTTCAGATTGAAGATGTAATTATTTAGGAATATTTTATTTAATAAATAAATATACATAAAACAAATATATGAAGTTAAATACATAAATATTAATAGTAAAAATATGTGTTTGATAAATTGTGTCAAAAAATTATTGATTGACTATGTTTCAATTACATGTGATCCATCATTAAGAAAGATATATTTTTCTTGATAATTGATCAGCGTTGACAATAATTTTTGACACAATATATCTAAAAATTATTTTTTATCATTTCATAGACTCAAAACATCAAATTTCTTATAATTTTAATATTAAAAGAAAATATCTTGTACACTTAAAAATATATATTATCAAATGTATATCTATCAAAATATAATAATAATTATTTTTTATATTAACTAAAAATACATTCTTAATAACAAAAATATATTTTATCAAATATATATCTTTTATCAAAATATAGTTATTATTATTATTTTTTATATCAACTATAAATTATGATTTTATATATATATATATATATATAATCATAATTTAAAAGATTTTTTTTGAATGAAAAAGAATAAAATTTTAAATTCTCAAATAACATATCAATTTTTTATTATTTTCATAATGTTTTATATACAAATTTATAAAATTATATAAAAATAAATTTATTTAAAATATTTTTTAATAATATAAAGCGAAAAAACTTTAATTTATTAATTATAATAAATTAAAACTGTATAAATTTATCAAATTAATTAAACCCAACAAAATATATTTATAACAATAAAAGTCTACAAAGTAAATCGAACATCATTTACTTCACACAAATGAGACTCATGAGAAAACTCCATATTTTCTTCTTTGGTTTTTCTTCGTTTTGAAATCCTGCCTTAAACCAACGAGAGTTACAAATATCCTCAACACTAATTCTCTTGTTAGGATCAGCCTCTAAAATCTTAGGCATTAATGTCTTCAGATCCTTTTTAAACCAACGGGGACTTTTAAAAGGCTTTGAAACTTTCCTGAAATAATATAAACTTAGACAATAGTTATATTAATACTCACAATCAATCACAATCATTAAATTATATTTATAATAAAAATAAAAAATTATTGAAAAAAAATCTTTTGGGTAAGAAGGATTTGGTTCCATTATTTACATTGATGAAATCAATTTAATTCTAAGAGGACCGTTGCATTATAGTAGATAAATTTGAATGAGGAAGATCAATTTACTTATGTAAGACATTTGAAATGAGGAATATATATTTATTATTCGGATTATCTTTAAGATTTCTTTTTAAGGAGGGGGATCAATTTGTTTTTAGGAAGAAGACATCAATTTGCTTATTCAATTTTTTTTTTTAATTAATTTATTCATTTTTATTAATAAGAAAAATAATTTATTCATTTTTTTAAATTGAAGGAAGATAATATTTAAAAAGAGGAGTAATTTTTTACTCTGATCATTTTTAAGATCTCTGAATTAATTTATTGATTCTATTATTAATGAAGATTAATTTATTTATTTGATTTATTTTTAAAAAAATTAAATTAAGAAAATAATATTTTTATAAAGATTGTTGAATCAAGTTATTAATTTTGTTATTATTAAAGAAAAATAATATTAATGAGAGAATATTTTGATAGTTTATTGATTTATTAAAAAGTATCTATATAAAATGGAGTATTAATTTTTTGACTGATGTTTCTATTCATACTCCATAAACTATCATCAAGGTGTAAGAATAAAGTGTTTGTTTTGTAAAGTAAGTTGTTCCTTTATAAATATAACAAACTCTCTAAAAAAAGAATAATATTTTCATTCTACAATCTTTAAAACTTTTGAATTGAGGAAATATCATTTTAAGACATTTAAATTAATTTATAGAAAAGATAATTTAATGACTCAACTATCTTTAAAAAATTGAATTGAAAAAAGATTATCTTTAAAATCTTTTTATCAAATTATTTAAGGAATTAAATCTTAGATTTTTATTTTTTTTTAAAATCAATAAGCATTCTGTTACAATCAAACCTCGCCCCTTCAATATCAAAAAATTAAGGGAGAAGTGCTAATTGTTTAGTGCACATTAATAGTTGAAATTAATTTTTACTACATAATATTTTAATAGATTTTATGTTTTTACAGTTTATATCTTTGACATTTATTTATGGGAATAGCTATGTGAAGAATTTTTATCAAGATATCGAATTATCTCTCTTAATCCTTTTTCATGATATCTTTAGAAGGATAGGAGAGGTGATCCAAAACATCGAAGTAAAAATTCTTCACACAGTTATTTCCAAAAACAAATGTCAAACATAATATCTTATAATTAATTTTGTACTATTAAATAATTGTCATAAAATTATTGTCCAACTTTTATTTCATAATAACCAATTATATCACCCTCTAAATTCAAAAGAAGTGTTTTTACATATATTTCAAATTTATTATTTTAAACTAATTTAAATTATATCTTTCTCTCTATTTCATTATGAAAAATTCAATAAATTAAAAATGTTAAACTTTCAAATAAACTATTTTTTATGTTCGTATATAACCCCCTGTGACAATGTAAACCCCAAACTTTACTACTAATATGCACTTCCCTACTAATATGCACTTCCCTACCACATCTTGGGGAAAAAAAAAAAAAAAAAAAACTTGCAATGACAAAATTACCTGAGATATTCCACCTTATTATAGCACTGAAATGGCAAATAACCCGTCATAAGAACAAACAAAATAACTCCACAAGCCCATATATCGGCCTTCCTCCCCTCACAGCCCTCTTTTGACGTAAATACCTCAGGCGGCATGTAGTCTAGCGTTTCACATTTTATCTTCTGCAGCATATTTTTCTGATGATTTGAGACCAGAGCACTAAGCCCAAAATCAGAGATTTTTATATTGTTATCATCATCAAGTAACAGATTGTCAGGCCTGAGATCTCTGTGAACAACTCCATTTTCATGGCAGTATTTTACAGCCCAGATTAAACTTATAAAATAAAACCTCGCCCCATCTTCTAAAAGTCTGCCGCCTGCAATAAACTTTGACAGAGATCCTCTTTTTACATATTCCATGACCAAGTAAAATTTTTTTTCTGTGGAAAATGCGTCGTACAATTTTACAATACTAGGGTGATTTAACTTTAACACGGCTGTGATTTCTGTAGAGACTAGGTTGGGGTCTTCTTTTGCTTTTTTGTCTACTGCTTTAATGGCAACTTTTTGGCCAGTTTTGATGTTTTTTGCGAGGTACACTTTTGAGAATGTCCCCTTGCCCAGGACTCTACCCAGTTCGTAGTCTCCCACTGTTTTTTTTCTTTCCATTATTTGTTCAAATTTATTGCTTAAAGTCACAGAGAGAAAAGAAATCAGAATTTGTGTCTTTAATGGAGATTTCTGTGATAGAGGAGAATAAACCTGTGTTGTGTTTCTATATAGGTATAATTTTTGGAGAATCGGTACCATTGGGAACCCAGGACTATTGGTGCAACTAGGAAATTTGAATCATATGTTTATTATAATTTTTTATACTAAACAAACCTAGTGACACTTGATAGATTAAAAGTTAGCACAACAATTTACCTGAAACAATACAAACAAATTACAAGACAATTAATAATGTACACCAATAATCATTGGTTGCACCAATAGCTGCAACGCTTCTCCAAGATATGGGCATACAAATAAATACAAATCCAGATTTGTATTCATTAAAGAACCATATAGATGGAAAGCAATAAATTGATAGGAGAAATCAAGGAGAAATGGGTGAGGAAGGGCGAGTTTTTATTTCAGTCCAATCTGCCTGCTCCTAGCGTTATGAAAAGGCTTGGGAACATTGGTGTAAACGGTAAATTTGTTGTTACAAATCCTTCTGGCTGGGCATTTAAAATGGGTAGACCCAAAGTGAGAGGCAGAAATGAGCGTTTAGGCTTTGATGTAAGGGTTTTTAATAATGAGCTTGCCCCTGTTTATGGGTATATAAAATTAACAATTGGGGATATCAATGATTTTAAGAAATTCATTGAAGAGGAACTGAAACCAGGTCTTCAAGGCATTGATAACCATGATGATGAGGAAGATGACAAATAATAATAATTTTTTTTTAGTGTCAATATGATCTGGACTAAAATAATTTGAATAATGTTTATAAGTAATAATAATAATTTTTTTAGTGTCAATATGATCTGGACTAAAATAATTTGAGTAATGTTTATAAGTAATAATAATAATTTTATTATACATTTAATATTTTATTTTTAATAATTTAAAAAAAACTAATTAATATATTTGAAATAATAAATTTAATAATTATTTAAAGTATTGTTTTTAATAAAAAATGGAAATTATTTAATTAATAAAAATTATGATGTTATTTATATTTTTAAAAAATATAAATTATTAAATATAATATATATATAAAATAAAAAAATTAACCAATTACTTAGATTTAAATGAAATGAAAAAAAATAACCCTAATTGCTTAAAATGAAGTTCGGTTGTAGCATTAAATGTCAAGGTGGCATGGGGTTGTATTGTTTTGGTTTACAAGGTGAAAAGTGCTTGTGGAGGATGAGGGTAGGAAATAAAAGGATTTGAGATGTTTTGAAATTGAGGAAGACTATTAGATGGTGTTGTGGGTACGGATCGAGATTCAAGAAATATTATTAAATGTTGTTGTGGAGGTTTAGAAGTAGGTATATATTTGAGGAATTAGTTGTGGTAGAAGAAATAATTTTAAGGAAAAATGAAGATTTTAAAAGTTTTGCAAAAATAATTTATCTTGAGAACTTTGCTAATTTTTAAATATAGTAGTAAGCATTACATGGTTGAGTGGTTTGAGGATTGTTCAAATTTGTTTTCATAATTTTTATTTTTATTTTATTATTAGAATAATTATGGAGAAAAAGTAGTCATTCATTAAAATTATTGTAAACATATAAAAATGGTTCATTGTAATTATTTTAAACATGTAAAAATGAATTATTTGATTCTTATTTAGTATTATTTTGAGTGTTAATGCATTTATTTATGTATGGGTCTTTTGATCTAATTTAGGAGGTATTCAACTATTTTATCAATTTTCATGATTTAAAACATTTTTTTTCAATTGTTGTCTAGTTCTTTTTAATTATCTTTCAATTTTTAAGTCTGTTTTTCAAATAGTATGTATAGTTTTTCAATTTCTTAGTTGTTAAATTAGAGTTGCACTTATAGCTTATAATTATTGTTTTAATTTATCAAACAATTCAAGGTTGTTATATAAATGTATGTGCATCCATCAATATAATAATTGAATGATAAAATTAGGATAATTACTTATGTTTTATGGGTAAGAAAGGATCTTAAAATTATGATCTTAAATGATAGATATGTATGCAAAATATGTTAGCATACACAAGGAACATGAGTTAATTTGAAAAAACTACTCAATAAGATGTGATCCATGGAATGTAATGATGACTTATTACATATAATGGTATTTTTAAAATATATTATTGTCTTAGTATTTGACTTTAAGCTTGAGATTTCATCTTTGAAATGAAAATTGAATTAATTTTATTGAGAACTTGCCACCTTATAACAAGAAAATTAAACCAAGGGAATTCAATGTGGATGACAACATGTTGAAATAAAATTAAAAAATACCAATACATAAAAGGGGAATAAAAAGAATTTATTTAAGCTTAAATGGTTTGGCCCATTTTTTATCATGGAAAATTTTGGATTGGAGGAATATCTTTTCATTACATTAGAAAGAAAACTTTTGAATAATCCATTTATTATTATGCATTTATGGTGGTTCAATAAATTAACTTTCTTTGTTGTAACACCCTCCCTAGTGTCACTAAAAATAATCTCATTTTACAAAATAAATTGCTTTTTTAAATGAGTTACAATTTTTTATGGTATTTTGTTATTCAGATATCCGTAATAATTGTAGAGCTAATATATGCACCAAATATCGACTTTTGGAAGTGATGCATGTAGAGCTAATATGTTGGCACAAGCTTACTTGTTATTCTGGTGATTCATGATAATTTGGTGGATCACATAGCCATTGTGTCAATGATGCTTTGTTTAAATTTTTGCCCTATCAACTTTTGATGGTAGGATAGAGGCCTACCATGGTGGTGAAGGGTGACAAATAATTAGGGTTTGATTACTAAGAGGAAGACTGAGAAATAACTACCAACTCCAAGGAAGGCATTAGGAGTGCAGATTACCCAATCTTGACATGAGGAGGTAGTGACAATAAATAATAATGTTGGGCTCATTGAGTTTGGTAATTCTAATGAGTATAATCTAAACCCTTTAACGAGGACCCATTAGATGGAAATTTGTGTGCCATCAGCGATGGTAATTCCAACTCCAATGGTGTATATTTAAGTCATTGTAATTAAAAATCTTGTAGTTGAATCTTGGGTCATCATAGTTAGTCTCGCCTCTAGGTGTGCACTGGCTCACACATCCATTTTATCGGCAACATGTTTTTAGACTTAGTTGGTTGGGTTATGGTTCTGGTGTTATTACTTTGAAAAAAAATAGTGCTCAAATCAAACCTACACTCTAAATAAATTAACATGAAATAAGATGGTAGGACTACAATCCCATTTCGTCAGCCTTCAAAACTAAAGTCATGATTAATAAACATTTCACAAAAACTTTAACACATCAATGGTTTAGGTAATCTAACATTAAATATAAAAAATACAAATATGATACAATGGTTTAAGAATATCACATCCATATTTATATGAATATAGTACACATGATCTCACATGACAATGTGTCTCTTAAAGAGTTAAGTTACAAACATGGGTTTATCAAGCCAATATTGATTTTCAACTTGGTCTACATTACTCTAATTCCTTCAATGTTCCTTCCCATGGATCGAAGATATTCAAAAACTTACACGACAACTATTCATTTTCTTAAAATATATATAAATTATAAAATGATAAAACACTATTTTAAGTATGTATATTTACCTATAACCCAAACACATTCTCATACATTTATTTAAACACAAAGACATGAAATATATAAACATCACATAACACACAAATAAATAAATATTAATACAAATGTCAAAATTCTCATCACATACCCAAATCACACATATGTATGTATAAATAAAATACACAATCACATACTCCCCAAAATTGATATAAGAGCATTTGGGAGCACATGTAATTTTGCATCAAATAAAAATATGAGTTATTAGTTTTAATAAATTGTAGCACTAAAGTCTTTTGTTATTTAGATGGTATGTGGTGTGTTTGCAAAACACTAAGATTCTTATTTGGGTCATCACATGTATTGTTTATTTTTAAATTAGTTAAGGATTAAATTTGCTTCAAGATTTATTTCTATATTTTTTTAAAACATAAATTATTTATAATAATTGACAATAAAGCTTTCTTTGAAATTAGATTAAGTCATTTTTGAAATTTATGTAGACTTAATTCTTGACCATGATTGAATATTCTTCTTTTGTACTTCATAGAGCTTAATGTCAGTCATTTGGATAACTTGTGATGTTAACTAGCAAGGTGTTTATTTTGGATAAGGTTGGTAATGAAATTGGGAATATGTGAAGGGGTCCATAATGTTTTATGGTGCATCAATTATTTGATGTGTTATCTTGTGATATATTAACATCTACAATGGCATGAATTTTATCATTGTTAGTGAGTTGTTTGAGAATTTAATGTAAATGGGTGGATTGTGTATTTATACAAACACATCCCATACATTTGAGAAGGCATTTGATTACCAAGAGAGAATCTAAAGTGTAGTTGTAAAAATTACTACAAATAATTTTCTTCATAAATTTGAAGACTATTGAAGTTGAATCATTTGGAACCACACTACAATGTTGGATTGATGTTTATAATCATGTAGGCAATTGTGAGGTTGAGTGTGTTTATTTTACGAGGTTGTATCATTTGTGGTCAGTTTGTGTGTTTATATGTGTGTGTTATATTCCATTTAGTTGTGTGTGAAATATCATATCTTTTAACTGAGGGACATGTTTTTTTTTAATTGTGTCACATTAATTATTTTTGGGATGCACAATATAAGGTTTCTATACATTGGGACCCCAACCTTGGTTGCATTATTTGGTATCAGAACAAAGGAAACAACTCTAGGGCTGAAAGATTAATGTTTTTGTTGTTCGTTCTTCGTAAAGGTGGGTAAAGGACAAGAGCAATGTGAAAGAGAGATCTATGTAGGTATTTGAAAGGCATAATAATGGATTTGAATGTTACAAAAATTCAAGTTGCCAACCAAGAATATTAGTAAGATCAGGCATAGTAGTTACAAATATGACTGGAAGAATGGATGAAATCACAAAAATGTTGTGTAAATAAAAACAAGGTTGGCTAAATTAAAGGAATGTAGAAGAGGATTCATCTTAAGGGATGATGTGAGTAATGCAGAGAATTATTTACACGAGGGTGAGGATGGAAAACAAGATCCAACGCATGAGCAATTGGATGAGGGAAAGGAGAGGTTTGTCAAATCCATATCCAAGATTGGAAGAGGAATGTGAATGAATATTTCATGTTTTACTGGAACATTAAACCCAGAGGAGCTAATATATTTGCTCATGGATATGGAGGAATACATTTAATTTGATGGAGCGGCAAATTAGCACAAGAAAAATGTCACGTAAACAAAGTTTAAAAGTTACACAGATTTATGGTGGAAGGATGTATAGCTTGAAAGGAATTGCAAAGGTAAAACCAAAATCACACACTTGGAAAGAATGATTACATAATTGAAAGGCAAGTTTTTTCTATTATAATTTTTAACATTCACCACAAATCTGTATCTTCTTAAGGATTATAATTTTTAACATTCACCACAAATCTATATAAAATTTTAGAAATAGAATTTTAAACATATGCAACTCCATTCACGTATTTAATCCCTTCTCATGGATTATATTTTTTAACATTCATTGCAAATATATATATATATATATATATATATATATATATATATATATATATATATATAACATTTTATGAATAAAATTTTAAACATATGTAACTCCTTTCATGTATCCAATAATCAAATAATAGGTAGAACCAAGTGCTACTCAAGCCAAGTGATAAATCAATAAATAATTCTGACTTCAACAACAAATAAGGAATGAATAAATTAGATCAACAATGCTCCAATGTACAGAGCAAACTCATTAAAGTTAAACAAAATAAAAACAATAACCTTTAGATAAACTAAATGGTAGATTCACAATATAAATGGAATGGTATGGTATAGTTATATATATATATATATATATATATATATATATATATATATATATATATATATATATATATATATATATATATATATATATATATATATATATATATATATATATATATATATATATATATATATATATATATAAAATGATAAGAGTATGACCTACCTCTTTTACCCTCATTATAATCGGATAGCATAAATCCACAACATAAATTTATAAGAGAGAATAGTGTAAATAAAATGGTATTGGTATATGTTAGTTTTATGATTAGATTTGAAACAAACAGAAAATGCAATACAATGAACAATGAACACAACAATATATCTTGGGAAAAACCCTTCAACTTGAAGGGAAAAACCTAGCAACAATATATCTCTTATATATTGAATGATAAGAACAGCCATCTGCTTGACAATGGCCAAATCCAAGGCCTACAGATATGGCTTCACTTCTTGAAACACAAAGAATAAGATCACACTTGATAAATCTGATTTGCTCTTGAAATAACTTGATCTACTCCTTAGAAGTTTGCTCTGCCTTGTGAATTATGCTTCTCCATTTTCTTGAACAATGAGAAATCACTCTATATATATACAAGTGGGAGGAAAGAGTCACATCTCTTCAATTTCCCTGTCGGCCTTCACCAAACAAATTATGTCTTAAATAAAACAATAAGTTAGGCTGGAAGTGAGAGACCGACGCTGCTCCTTCAACATCAACAGTCCCTCTCAGCTAGGGAGGATACTTCCAGAAACATAAGACATATCACCTCAATGTGATGTCAATCACAATGGCTACAATAATGTATAAAATGTACAAGTGTTCATCACTTTACATGACATCCACCATGGTTCTCCTAGAGGGTGGAATCAATGAATTTCACCTCGAACTCCTCTTACAAAGAAGAACTCATTATCAAGGGATTTTACCTCGAACTTCTTTCATAAAGAAGAACTCGTTATCAAGGGATTTCACCTCAAACTTCTCTCACAGAGAAGAACTCGATATCAAGGGATTTCACCTCGAACTTCTTTCATAAAGAAGAACTCGTTATCAAGGGATTTCACCTCGAACTTCTCTCACAGAGAAGAACTCGATATCAAGGGATTTCACCTTGAACTTCTTTCACAAAGAAGAACTCGTTATCAAGGGATTTCACCTCGAACTTCTCTCACAGAGAAGAACTCGATATCAAGGGATTTCACCTCGAACTTCTTTCACAAAGAAGAACTCGTTATCAAGGGATTTCACCTCGAACTTCTCTCACAGAGAACTCGATATCAAGGGATTTCACCTCGAACTTCTTTCATAAAGAAGAACTCGTTATCAAGGGATTTCACCTCGAACTTCTCTCACAGAGAAGAACTCATTATCAAAGCTTTGGCAGCTTTTACAATAGATCTGTTCTGCCTTTCTGCAACACCATTCTATTGAGGGTTGTAAGGGACACAAAACTCCCTCTTAATCCCTGCTGCAATGCAAAAAATTATGGAATCCTTCAGAGGTGTACTCCCCTCCATTTTTAGATCTCATAACTTTGATTCTTTTCTCAGATAAGTTCTCTCCCTGAGATTTAAACTCTTTGAACCTCTCAAGTACTTCTTTAGATTCCATGGCACAACCTTTGCAGGGACCTACATGCCCCTGGTAGAATTTTGGAAGACCCGTGACCATATTCTCCATGATAGGTAGAGCCCAAAAATGTAGGTGAGCCAATCTTCGATGCCAAAGATCACACAAGCTTGAAGAATCATGTACTAATGCTTGAAGTGAACAAGTGATTTTCCTATAGAGGCTCTCATACCTAACTCCAATTATAGGCACAGTGAGGTAGCTGGAGATAGAAGTAGTTGGTGATTAATTCCAATACTCCCCCCTTAATCACAAGTACTACTATCTATGATGCACAATATATCTCTGTTTAGCTCTGCGAAACTCTTAATTATTGAATGCCATTCTATGACCATTAATACAACTTCTCAATGGCTATTGCTATCATCTCACAATGTGTTTCATCGTTTACATCCTTCTTCAATACGCAGCTACTCGGCTCTTTTCAACACCTGTGGTCGTCCCTGACTGATTTGTATTTGCTTATATCAAGATGACCATGTGTTGCTTCATAGCCTCTGAAGAAATAGCGAGCTCCAATTATTTTCCTATTGCAGTGCGAGGAATTAATCACACCGCTTTGGCACACCCCCTTCCATTTTAGGGGAATAGGTCCCAGGCCTCTGTCATGGAAGCATTCGCTCTCAGGGCAAATTTCAGTGTCAACGACGCCCACAATTACGTCATTGCCGTAGTGAGATATGAAGAACAATAGAGTATTGCCCTGAGCATAGGTCAAGGGTTCAAGCCCAATAGTATTCAAGTCTGTTACTGGGTAGGTGAGTTGGGATTCGGGCATCGACAATCCTAACAATGGCATGAGGCCAAAGCTCGGATTGAATCGAAAGACCGGATCATCAGCCCGCCACTCTTCGCAGAACAATAAGAGATCCGAACCAAACAGCAGCAATATATACCGAAATCCGAGGCAAAAACTGCGAGTCCAAACAGCATTTGATCTCGCATTACAGAGGAAACGTGGTTTCCATTTCTTTCGCAACCAAGCTCGAAGCTGGAAGCCCAGTTCCGGATGGCAGTCCAACTCGTGCTGGAAATCTGGCTCAAGTTCCATCCACAGTACAGAAATCCGAGGCAAAAATAAAGTCCCATGCAATAAACGATCTCGCATTGCAGAGAAAACATGATTTCCATTTCTTTCCCGACTGGAGTATCCAGAATTATTTGCGGGTGAAAGGGGGGAACAATATCTCTCCCGTGTTTTCACTTGCTTTCCCGCAAGGGCATTTGAAGAACACCCTCCCCGCCTTCCACCCTGATAAGCGCTGCCCTCTGCTCTTGCTCCGCTTTGGCCACGACAGACCTCGACCTCTCTGCCTCCTACTGCGCTACCTGCTTCTGCTCCACAGCTCACCAGAACTCCGGCCCATATGACAGGTGCGTGATTGCCACATCGTCCAACATAATGTTGAATTTCTTAGTGCGATGAACCAGGGACTCCCTTACCATAGCAGAGACGTATGGGCATTCAGTGAGCAGCTTGTCCACGTTGAACTACGCCACCACGAACTTGACAACATCATTGTCGATGGAAGGCAAGACGCGCTCATTGTAATCGAGATAGAGCCACTGGAATATGTCCGGCAGGTAAGCCTCCTCCGGCCTCGACAGCATCTTGAGCGAAAGGTTCACCATCTGTAGGTCCTTCGTGCCCGTGATGGTGCTGTTGTTACAGGCCTTCAACCTGATCTCAAAGATGTAGGGAGATGCCTTACAAGAAGAGGGTTGACATCAGAGAGCATCCACTGAGCAAATTCTACATCTTTTCTCCATGCAAATTCATCAGTCGATATGACTTGTGGTAAAGGATACTTGAATAGAGTTTCACCATCTGTTCTGAAAACTTCCTTAAAGAGCTCCAAAGATATGCAACACTCTGCACGTTCATGAATATATTTCTCAGTCAACTTTAATCCATTTGTATATAGCTTCATAATGTCTTCAAAAGAGTCGAACTCATTTGGAGCAGCGTCGAAGAGTGCTTTGAATTCAGGTACTAAAAAAAAATTGAACCAGAGACTTAAGTTCATCGGCTAAGAAATCAGACATTTTAAGGTGCCCAAACCGTTCATCTCGCAGGACATATCTCCCGCCATCACTGCCTGAGTTTAAGAACGAGTGCCTGCTCCCTTTCAACCCAAACGTCAGCTCTTCTAACTGCTCTTGGTATTTCATCGCCAAGCTGCCAAACGAAACATATAACACAGAACCCAGCCGTTGCTTGTCTAGCTATTCCAGGCAGCTTTCGTCTTCATCCCACATACTACTCTGGTTTGAGACGTCCTTCCCTTGTAAAACATTTGAAAGAAATACAAGACCTATTGCCACAAATGGACATCCATTAATGGAAAGTGCCATTGCGGCCGCTTTTCCTTCCAATTCCTCAAAAATGTTGATGAGAACGTAGTCCCCTTTATTCGAAATTTGTGATTCATGTAACGCCGATTTGTAGACAAGGTCAGATTCATGCCATTCGCAGTATAAGGATATCAGATCAGTTGGCCATATATTTGGTATATTCAATATAGTATTGCTATAATAACAAATCTGATCATGATCTTCATCAAACCCGCTCTGATACCATGTTAGTTTTATGATCAGATTTGAAACAAACAGAAAATGCAATACAATGAACAATGAACACAACAATATATCTTGGGAAAAACCCTTCAACTTGAAGGGAAAAACCTAGCAACAATATATCTCTTATATATTGAATGATAAGAACAGCCATCTGCTTGACAATGGCCAAATCCAAGGCCTACAGATATGGCTTCACTTCTTGAAACACAAAGAATAAGATCACACTTGATAAATCTGATTTGCTCTTGAAATAACTTGATCTACTCCTGAGAAGTCTGCGCTGCCTTGTGAATTATGCTTCTCCATTTTCTTGAACAATGAGAAATCACTCTATATATATACAAGTGGGAGGAAAGAGTCACATCTCTTCAATTTCCCTGTCGGCCTTCACCAAACAAATTATGTCTTAAATAAAACAATAAGTTAGGCTGGAAGTGAGAGACCGACGCTGCTCCTTCAACATCAATAGTATAGCCTATCCCTTTTACCTTCATACCTACTATTATAATTGGATAACATAGATCAGAAGAATAGTGTTAACATAGCATAATAAATAACATAACTATGCCTCTCCCACAAACAATTAAAAAAAAAATTAAAAATTAAAAATTAAAAAAAACCTAGAATAAACACAGGAATTGCAATCAAAAAAACTAGAATAAACACGGGAATTGCAGTCCATGATAACTAACAACCACTTATTATTAAGAGAGAGAGAGAGAGCGTGTCTGAATTATGCCAGCAGACCATTTCCAACCAATTAATATATAAAGAAGCAAAATAGTGAACATCAATAATATGTCTCTTAACAATATTATTCAACTTGTATAGGTAAATAACAATCCAAATAAACTTTCATACATGGGGTATAATACAAGATTCATACACAATGAATTGACAAGAAGAGCAGCTTTCACCCATAAATCCCAAAAGCTTTTACATTGGAATGTCATTCAAGCAACTTTCACAAAGGAAAATAATTCTATTATAGTATAATTAACTTTGCTCTATTTAAAAAGCACAAGGTGTAATATGGATTAACCCTATCCATGTTTACACCTAAAAACATTAGTCTGAGTTTAATCTACATCATTCATGATGAAAGCATACAAATTAAATTTATGTGTTTGGAATCTAAATGTTATAGATTAATTCCCATGTAAAAACATCAGTATGAGTTTAATCCTCATCACTCAATACATGGTGAAAACATATAAATTAAATTCATGTATCCAATATGTAGTATTACACCTGAAAAATAAAAATAAATGATAACATAGTAGTTCCTTACATTAAAATCAATTCATTTTAATAATTTTCCATAAAGCATAAAAAAATTCCACAACAATAATATAATTAATAATAATAAAAATAATTAAACAAACTAAATGATTAATTCTTAATTTATTTTTTAAATGACTAGGATATAACTAACACTCTCTTATACTCAATAGAACTTAGGTACTATAATAGTGGTTATGGTATTATCTAACCCCCTATAATACCAAACACAATCACTTTTTTTTAACATAGTTTAATCCCCTCCCATGTCTAACACCTAAGGGCCATGACTAACACCAAAACACATGGGCTTAATCCCCTCCTATGCATGAACTTATGTAATGGTAGATGTGCATAAAGTAGGTATTATGAATGGTGTTGTACACAAGTATTGGTTGTGTGGGATATTATGTAAGTCAATTACACAAAAAAATGATTGTTTTTTAGATTTATGTGGATATTGTATGTGATAGTTGTGTAAAGTTTTTAGCATGCAAAAATGTTATGGTAAAGTTGTGCAAATATTCTGACATAA
Source organism: Torreya grandis (assembly GCA_037957365.1). Classification (NCBI taxonomy): domain Eukaryota; kingdom Viridiplantae; phylum Streptophyta; class Pinopsida; order Cupressales; family Taxaceae; genus Torreya; species Torreya grandis. The sequence goes on from JARHVA010005973.1 coordinate 421,486, forward strand.
ACCTGTGTTGTGTTTCTATATAGGTATAATTTTTGGAGAATCGGTACCATCGGGAACCCAGGACTATTGGTGCAACTAGGAAATTCAAATCATGTTTATTATAATTTTTTATACTAAACAAACTTAGTGACACTTGATTGATTAAAAGTTAGCACAACAAATTATCTGAAACAACACAAACAAATTACAAGACAATTAATAATGTACACCAATAATCATTGGTTGCACCAATAGCTGCAACGCTTCTCCAAGATATGGGCATACAAATAAATACAAATCCAGGTTTGTATTCATTAAAGAACCATATATATATATATATATATATATATATCTCGAAAAGATGGAAAGCAATAAATTGATAGGAGAAATTAAGGAGAAATGGATGAGGGAGGGTGAGTTTTTATTTCAGTCCAATCTGCCTGCTCCTAGCGTTATGAAAAGGCTTGGGAACATTGGTGTAAACGGTAAATTTGTTGTTACAAATCCTTCTGCCTGGGCTTTTAAAATGGGTAGACCCAAAGTGAGAGGCAGAAATGAGCGTTTAGGCTTTGATGTAAGGGTTTTTAATAATGAGCTTGCCGCTGTTTATGGGTATATAAAATTAACAATTGGGGATATCAATGATTTTAAGAAATTCATTGAAGAGGAACTGAAACCAGGTCTTCAAGGCATTGATAACCATGATGAGGAGGAAGATGACAAATAATAGTAATTTTTTAGTGTCAAAATGATTTGGACTACAATAATTTGAGTAATGTTTATAAGTAATAATAATAATTTTTTTATATATTTAGTATTTTATTTTGAATAAATAAAAAAATTTAATTAATAAATTTGAAATAATAAATTTAACAATTATTTAAAGTATTGTTTTTAATGAAAAATGAAAATTAGTTAATTAATAAAAATTACAATGTTATTTATATTTTAAAAAATATAAATTATTAAATATAATATATATAAAATAAAAAAATTAACCAAGTACTTAGATTTAAATGAAATGAAAAAAAATAACCCTAATTGCTTAAAATGAAGTTCTTGTAGCATTAAATGTCAAGGTGGCATGGGGATGTATTGTTTTGGTTTACGAGGTGAAAAGTGCTTGTGGAGGATGACGGTAGGAAACAAAAGGATTTGAGATGTTTTGAAATTGAAGAAGACTATTAGATGTTGTTGTGGGTAGGGATCGAGATTCAAGAAATATTATTAAATGTTGTTGTGGAGGTTTAGAAGTAGGTATATATTTGAGGAATTAGTTGTGGTAGAAGAAATAATTTTAAGGAAAAATGAAGATTTTAAAAGTTTTGCAAAAATAATTTATCTTGTGAGAACTTTGTTAATTTTTAAAAATAGTAGTAAGCATTACACGGTTGAGTGGTTTCAGGATTGTTCAAATTTATTTTCATAATTTTTATTTTTATTTTTATTTTATTATTAGAGTAATTATGGAGAAAAAATAGTCATTCATTGTAATTATTGTAAACATATAAAAATGGTTCATTGTAATTATTTTAAACATGTAAAAATGAATTATTTGATTTTTATTTAGTATTATTTTATGAATGTTAATGCATTTATTTATGTATGGGTCTTTTGATCTAATTTAGGAGGTATTTAACTATTTTGTCAATTTTCATGATTTAAAACATTTTTTTTCAATTGTTGTCTAATCCTTCTTAACTATTTTTCAATTTTAAAGTCTTTTTTCAAATAGTATGTATAGTTTTTCAATTTCTTGGTTGTTAAATTAGAGCTGCACTTATAGCTTATAATCATTGTTTTAATTTATCAAACAATTCAAAGTTGTCATATAAATTTATGTACATCCATCAATATAATAATCGAATGATAAAATTAGGATAATTACTTATGTTTTATGGGTAAGAAATGATCTTAAAATTATGACCTTAAATGATAGATATGTATGCAAAATATGTTAGCATATACAAAGAACATGAGTTAATTTGAGAAAACTACTCAATAAGATGTGATCCATGGAATGTAATGATGACTTATTACATATAATGGTATTTTTAAAATATATTATTGTCTTAGTATTTGACTTTAAGCTTGAGATTTCATCTTTGAGATGAAAATTGAAATAATTTTATTGAGAACTTGCCACCTTAAGAAGGCTTGTAACAAGAAAATTAAACCAAGGGAATTCAATATGGATGACAACATGTTGAAATAAAATTTAAAAATACCAATACATAAAAGGGGAATAAAAAGAATTTATTTAAGCTTAAATGGTTTGGCCCATTTTTTATCATGAAAAATTTTGGATTGAAGGAATATCTTTTCATTACATTAGAAAGAAAACTTTTGAATAATCCATTTATTATTATGCATTTATGGTGATTCGATAAATTAACCTTCTTTATTGTAACACCCTCCCTAGTGTTACTAAAAATAATCTCATTTTACAAACTAAATTGCCTCTTTAAATGAGTTACAATTTTTTATGGTACCTTGGTATTTAAATATTCGTAATAATTGTAGAGTTAATATATGCACCAAATATCGACTTTTGGAAGGGATGCATGTAGAGCTAATATGTTGGCACAAGCTTACTTATTATTCTGGTGATTCATGATAATTTGGTGGATCACATAGCCATTGTGTCAATGATGCTTTGTTTAAATTTTTGCCCTATCAACTTTTGATGGTAGGATAGAGGCCTACCATGGTGGTGAAGGGTGACAAATAATTAGGTTTTGATTAGTAAAAGGGAGATTGAGAAATAACTACCACATCGAAAGAAGGCATTAGGAGTGTAGATTACCCAATCTTGACATGAGGAGGTAGTGACAATAAATAATAATGTTGGGCTCATTGAGTTTGGTAATTCTAATGAGTATAATCTAAACCCTTTAATGAGGATCCATTGGATGGAAATTTTTGTGCCATCAACCATGGTAATTCCAATTCTAATAGTGTATATTTAAGTCATTGCAATTAAAAATCTTGTAGTTGGATCTTGGGTCATCATAGTTAGTCTAGCCTCTAGGTGTGCACTGGCTCACACATCCATTTTATTGGCGACATGTTTTTAGACTTAATTGGTTGGGTTGTGGTTCTGGTGTTATTACTTTGAAAAAAAATAGTGCTCAAATCAAACCTACACTCTAAATAAATTAACATGAAATAAGACGGTAAGACTACAATCCCATTTCGTTGGCCTTCAAAACTGAAATCATGATTAATAAACATTTCACAAAAACTTTAGCACATCAATAGTTTAGGTAATCTAACATTAAATATAGAAAATACAAATATGATACAATGATTTAAGAATATCACATCCATATTTGTATGAATATAGTACACATGATCTCACATGACAATGTGTTTCTTAAAGAGTTAAGTTACAAACACGGGTTTATCAAGCCAATATTGATTTTCAACTTGGTCTACATTACTATAATTCCTTCAATGTTCCTTTCCATGAATCGAAGATATTCGAAAACCTACATGATAACTATTTATTTTCTTAAAATATAAATAAAGTTTAAAATAATAAAACACAATTTGAAGTATGTATATTTACCTATAACCCAAACACATTCTCTTACATATATTTAAACACAAAGACATGAAATATATAAACATCACATAACACACAAATAAATAAATATTAATACAAATGTCAAAATTCTCATCACATACCCAAATCACACATATGTATGTATAAATAAAATACACAATCACATACTCCCCAAAATTGATATAAGAGCATTCGGGAGCACATGTAATTTTGCATCCCAAAAAAATATGAGTTATTAGTTTTAGTAAATTGTAGCACTGAAGTCTTTTGTTATTTAAATGGTATGTGGTATGTTTTCAAAACACTAAGATTCTTATTTGGGTCATCACATGTATTGTTTATTTTTAAATTAGTTAAGGATTAAATGTGCTTCAAGATTTATTTCTATATTTTTTTAAAACATAAATTATTTATAATAATTGACAATAAAGCTTTCTTTGAAATTAGATTAAGTCATTTTTGAAATTTATGTAGACTTAATTCTTGACCATGATTGACTATTCTTCTTTTGTACTTCATAGAGCTTAATGTCAGTCATTTGGATAACTTGTGATGTTAACTAGCAAGGTGTTTATTTTGGATAAGGTTGGTAATGAAATTGGGAATATGTGAAGGGGTCCATAATGTTTTATGGTGCATCAATTATTTGATGTGTTATCTTGTGATATATTAACATCTACAATGGCATGAATTTTATCGTTGTTAGTGAGTTGTTTGAGAATTTAATGTAAATGGGTGGATTGTGTATTTATACAAACACATCCCATACATTTGAGAAGGCATTTGATTACCAAGAGAGAATCTAAAGTGTAGTTGTAAAAATTACTACAAATAATTTTCTTCATAAATTTGAAGACTATTGAAGTTGAATCATTTGGAACCACACTACAATGTTGGATTGATGTTTATAATCATGTAGGCAATTGTGAGGTTGAGTGTGTTTATGTTACGAGGTTGTATCATTTGTGGTCAGGTTGTGTGTTTGTATGTGTGTATTATATTTCGTTTAGTTGTGTGTGGAATCTTATATTTTTTAACTGAGGGACATTATTTTTTTTTTAATTGTGTCACATTAATTATTTGTGGGATGCACAATATAAGGTTTCTATACATTGGGACCCCAACCTTGGTTGCATTATTTGGTATCAGAGCAAATGAAACAACTCTAGGGCTGAGAGATTAATGTTTTTGTTGTCCGTTCTTCATAAAGGTGGGTAGAGGACAAGAGGAATGTGCAAGAGAGATTCGTGTAGGTATGTGAAAGGCACAATAATGGATTTGAATGTTACAAAAATTCAAGCTGCCAACCAAGAACATTAGTAAGATCAGGCATAGTGGTTACAAATATGACTGGAAGAATGGATGAAATCACAAAAATATTATGTAAATGTAAACAAGGTTGGCTAAATTAAAGGAATGTAAAAGAAGAGGATTCATCCTAAGGGATGATGTGAGTAATGCAGAGAATTATTTACAAGAGGGTGAGGATGAAAAATAAGATCCAACGCATGAGCAATTGGATGAGGGAAATGAGAGGTTTGTCAAATCCATATCCAAGATTGGAAGAGGAATGTGAATGAATATTTCATGTTTTGTTGGAACATTAAACCCATAGGAGTTAATATATTTGCTCATGGATATGGAGAAATACATTTAATTTGATGGAGCGACGAATTAGCACAAGAAAAATGTCACGTAAACAAAGTTTAAAGGTCACACAAATTTATGGTGGAAGGATGTATAGCTTGAAAGGAATTGCAAAGGTAAAACCAAAATCACACACTTGGAAAGAATGATTGCATAATTAAAAGGCAAGTTTTTTCTATTATAATTTTTAACATTCACCACAAATCTATATCTTTTTAAGGATTATAATTTTTAACATTCACCACAAATCTATATCTTTTTAAGGATTATAATTTTTAACATTCACCACAAATCTATATAAATTTTTAGAAATAAAATTTTAAACATATGCAACTCCATTCACGAATTTAATCCCTTCTCATGGATTATAATTTTTAACATTCATTGAAAATATATATAAACTTTTATGAATAAAATTTTAAACATATGTAACTCCTTTCATGTATCCAATAATAAAATACTAGGTAAAACCAAGTGATAAATCAATAAATAATTAAGTCAAACTTCAACAACAAATAAGGAATGAATAAATTAGATCAACAATGCTCCTCGTTAAAGTTAAACAAAATAGAAACAATAACCTTTAGATAAACTAAATGATAGATTCACAATATAAATGGAATGATATAGTATAGTTTTTTTTTTTAAATTATATTCATTAAATAAAATGATAAGAGTATGGCCTACCTCTTTTACCCTCATTATAATCGGATAGCATAAATCCACAACATAAATTTATAAGAGAGAATAGTGTAAATAAAATGGTATTGGTATAGCCTATCAATTTTACCTTCATACCTATTATAATTGGATAACATAGATCAGAAGAATAGTGCTAACATAGCATAATAAATAACATAACTATGCCTCTCCCACAAACAATTAAAAAAAAATTAAAAATTAAAAATTAAAAAAAACCTAGAATAAACACAGGAATTGCAATCAAAAAAACTAGAATAAACACGGGAATTGCAGTCCATGATAACTAACAACCACTTATTATTAAGAGAGCGAGAGAGCGTGTCTGAATTATGCCAGCAGACCATTTCCAACCAATTAATATATAAAGAAGCAAAACAGTGAACATCAATAATATGTCTCTTAACAATATTATTCAACTTGTATAGGTAAATAACAATCCAAATAAACTTTCATACATGGGGTATAATACAAGATTCATACACAAATTGAATTGACAAGAAGAGCAGCTTTCACCCATAAATCCCAAAAGCTTTCACATCGAAATGTCATTCAAGCAACTTTCACAAAGGAAAATAATTCTATTATAATATAATTAACTTTGCTATATTTAAAAAGCGATTAACCCTATCCATGTTTACACCTAAAAACATTAGTCTGAGTTTAATCTACATCATTCATGGTGAAAGCATACAAATTAAATTCATGTGTCTGGAATGTAAATGTTATAGATTAATCCTCATGTAAAAACATCAATATGAGTTGAATTCATATCACTCAATATATGGTGAAAGCATATAAATTAAATTCATGTATTCAATATGTAACATTACATCTGGAAAATCAAAATAAAAGATAGCATAGTAGTTCCTTACATTAAAATCAATCCACTTTAATAATTTTCCATAAAGCATAAAAAAATTTCACAACAATAATATAATTAATAATAAAAATAATTAAAAAAACTAAATAATTAATTCTTAATTTATTTTTTAAATGAGTAAGATATAACTAACACTCTCTTATACTCAATAGATCTTAGGTACTATAATAGTGGTTATGGTATTATCTAACCCCCTATAATACCAAACACAATCACATTTTTTTTCAGCATAGTTTAATCCCCTCCCATGTCTAACACCTAAGGGCCATGACTAACACCAAAAAACATGGGCTTAATCCCCTCCCATGCATGAACTTATGTAATGGTAGATGTGCATAAAGTAGGTGTTATGTATGGTGTTGTACACAAGTATTGGTTGTGTGGGATATTATGTAAGTCAATTACACAAATATTGGTTGTGTGGGATATTATGTAAGTCAATTACACAAAAAATGATTGTTGCGTAGATTTATGTGGATATTTTATGTGATAGTTGTGTAAATTTTTTAGCATGCAAAAATATTATGGTAAAGTTGTGCAAAACATTGCATAGTTTTATTACACTAAAAAATGTTATGAAGTGGTGCATAGTGATTGAGTCACAGTAAGGTACTACAATGATTTTTTTAACATGTCAAGCAATGAAAAGTTATTTGAAGGCATTTTATACACTTTTCTAAAAATATATATCATACTAAAGAAATGATAGCAATGTCATGGTGGCGATCTGATATAGACGTATGGAATAATATTACACATCAATCACTTGTCTCGGTATTTGGTGAATGTATGTTCCTTTGTTTTGTGAATATTACAAAATGAGCTTTGGATAAAGGTATTATTATTTTAAAGAAGAATATGTGTAAAAAAGGTTTTATGAATTCTAAATATACAGTCAAATTTATGCATTGTAATATATAGTAAAGAGATGTATGAAGGTTACAAAACCTTGTGACCCTATTTATCATTGTAAGAGGGTCCTTTTTATGTTATAATAAACAAGGTTAGTATCTTATAATTTTTACCTAAAAGGATTTCCCCAAGTGAAAATCACGTGTATTTGTGTTTTTTTTTGTTTTTGTTTGTGTAAGTTTTTTAAATCACAACTTTCCTCTATATTTTTTTTTTTTTTGTGTACGATTTATTTCCCTAACATTTGACACCAAGGCTTGGTTGTAATCTTTATATAAGTTGGAATAACTTGCATAAACATTTTCATTGAGGTCAGAGTTTTCCAAAATAATCTTGTGCAAAGAAAATGACTAAAAGCATGAGGATAGAAATTTAGAAATTCAATGGTATAATATTTGAGGTATGGAAACTCAATATGGAATATCTCGTGGTAGATAGAGATTAATGGACTTATGTAGCTAACGAAATACCCATAGGAATGAAACCATAAGAATGGGATAAAGTTGATAAGAAAATTATAGTCTTTATCAAATTATGTATGTTGGATTTGGTGCTACTAAATGTTTCGATTGAAAATACTGTGAAGTTTCTTTGGGATAAGTTGGGAATGTTGTACCAAGCCAAGTCACTAGTAAACAAAGTTTTCCTATAAAATAAGTTGTATTCATTTTGAATGATGATGGTGACTCATTAGTAGATCACCTAAATTCCTTGAACATTGTGCTAAGTAATTTATCATCTATGGATGTCAAAATGGATGATGAAGAAAGTTATATCATGATGTTGTGCTCTTCTAGATTTGTGGATAATCTAGTGATGGAAATAATTAGTACTACATAAAAGGCAAATTTTGAAAATGTATCCATAGCTCTATTATTTGAGGATTGTTATTAAAGGTTCCTAGAAATTCTCATCAGATTGTATTAAGAAATGTTTGTGTGTGCAATGAATTATAGAATCAAAATGCAAATAGGAATATAACAAGTTAAATTACTCCTTTTCATAGTTAGTGAGTATTTAAACAAACACATATTGTAACATAGAGTACATTCATCATCATCATCATCATCATTATTATTATTATTATTATTATTATTATTATTATTATTATTATTATTATTATTATTATTATTATTATTATTATTATAATATTAGAAAGCAAATTTGAATGAAACAGAGTATACATGTGCATGGAACAAGTATAAAAATTTACAATTGAAATAACCATCATTATATCTCTATATTAATCTCTCATCATTCGTAACTATTTTGCTTTACATCTAATCAATATTTATATAACTTAAAATGCTCTGACATTTTTAATTCTAACCTAATTTCATTTCTTCATTCGAAGGAGTCTTTTCATCTTATACAATCTTTTGATATACATACATAGGTCATATCCATACAAAATGATATATGTTATATAAAATGTTATTGATTGCACACTTTTCATGCATCTATACTCTGGGACATTATAGTCCTAAGTCCACTGCCAACAAGGAGATGATGTGCAAGCTTATATAAAACTATTATTAGATGAATGATTTCATGTATGTGTGAGGTCACTTGTAATAAAGAGGATAGAGGAATACTAAGGATACATAGTTGAAGTTTAGAGATATATTCAGGACTCTAGATAGATCCTTGAATAAATTTTGGAACTGTAGCAAAACAAACCATTTCAAAAATTATTATTCAATGAAAAATGTGGAAAAGGCAAAAACCTTTGGATTTTAACCATCCCTCAAGTGATAATGTCTCCACTGATGGAGATTGATATGAATATGTATATCTTTCAACCTCAAGCTTGAATGTATGTAATGGTGTGTCATTAATTAACTTTTGAGCCTCCTATCATATGTCTCCTACATGGGAGAGGTTATACAAATATGCATACTATTATGGTGGGGATGTCTTTAAAGGATACAACTCAATGCATAGTTTTGTGGGTAGAGGAAGAGTGACACTGTAGTTCAGAGATGAGATGATCAAAACTCTCCTAAAGGTGTTTTTCACTTTCTTGGCCTCACTGAACTCTACAATAAAAATGAAAGATCTTGGTTTCTAGGTTTCATTCAAAATATATGGGTTCAAAAAAGTGCATAGATCCATGGTGTTAGAAAGTGGCATGCACACAGGTACTCTATTTAGGCTTGATATGATTGCAGTAATCAATGCATGTAACAACATTATTATTCTTGAGTCCAATACTAAATTAGGAACTTACACATAAATTATAGCGGAGAAGATAATTCTCTAACATCATATTTTGTGCCATATTGGTAAAAAATAAATGTGCATGTTGCGGACTAGAGATATAACAAAAAGGATAGATAATTGTCCCTTGTATTTTGAATTAACAAACTATGCTTCTATAAAACGTAGAATTGGGTGAAATTAATTTTAAATATTGTTTAGGAAAGTAAAATCTTACAAGTGATCCATTGTGATGTTTTTAAACCAATAGATTTCTCATAGCTGAACAAGTTATTCTTCTATGTGCCTTTCATAGATTACTACTCTTGAAAGACATATATATACTTTCTCCTGAAGAAATATGATTTTTTCAAGAAATTAGAGGAATTCAAATCTCTTATACAAAAACCAAATGGAGAAGAGGAACAAATTATTTCACACAAACAACAGGGGTGAGTACTATTCAAAAGAGTTCACCAAATTTTGTAGGCAAATTAGTATTTAAAGGCAAAATACAACTCCATATAAACTACAACAAAATAAAGCTACAATGTGTATTAAGAAGACACTTATGTATAAGGACCATAGTATACTAAGTGGCACGCATTTGAAGAAAAAAGCATGGATTTAATTAGTGCTTAATGCTTCTTACATTGTCAATAGATCACACATATCAACACTAGCTAACAAGACTGTACAAGAAGCATGGACTAGTAAGAATCCATCCTTATGACACCTAAGAATTTTTTGTTATGAAGCATACTCTCAAATTCCAAAGGAGAAAAGGTCAATATTTTAACTAATGTCTAAAAAGTTCATCTTTGTTGGGTATGGGAGGGGTGTCAAAGGATAAAAACTTTAGAATCTCAAGTAAAATAAGGCAATCTATATTCAAAACATAGTCTTCACGGAGGTGTGCAAGATTTATTATGCAGAAGGAACCAAAGAAGTAACCAAAGGAAGAAATAAAAAATATTTGGATTGAATTGGATGTGGAAGAGCCTATATCTGAGTATGGTGCATTAGATGAAGAGTTGCAACAATCACAAGAGTGGGATCATATAACTCTTACTTTGAGGAGATTGGAATGGGTGCACAAAATACTTTAAAGGTAGAGCCCACCATATTTTTCATATATGTTCATGTTGTCAATGACTGGTAGTGAAAACCCTAAGATGGTGAAGAAATATCTTGGTTTTATAGAGAGAAATTCTTCAAAGAAGGCCATGAAGGAGCAAATGGAGTCTTTGGACGAAAATTGAGACTTGGGACTTGGTAAATTTACCTGATGATAAAAACTTGTAGGTTGCAAGTGTGTTTTCAAAAAGAAGAATAATATTATACAATCAAATATGGAAAAGAATAAGACTCCCTAGGTGATAAAAGGATTCTTACATGTATAGGGAATTGAATTTGATAAAATTATTCTTAAATGTGGACTTTGACTACCTTAGAGATCTTAATTTTCATAGGTCTACTGGTGCATATGTGTTTGACTTGTTTGGTGGAGTTGTAATTTGGATGAGCAAATCTTAGGTTAGCATTGTGATATGTACCATCAAAGTTGATTATATTGTATCTACTCATGTAAGTAAATAAGCAATGTGACTTCAAAAGTTGTGTTATATGGTTGGGTTCACATAAAACATCATAAAGATAAATTATAATAGTCAAAGCACAATCTGTCTAATAGAGAACCCTGAGTCTCATTCTTAGACAAATCACATTGATGTGCGATATCATTTTTTAATGGAAATTGTGGAAGAGATATATATATATATTAGGAAAAGTTGCACACAAAGGAAAACATTGTAGATTCTTTGACGAACACAATGAATAATGATAAGTTCTCTTGGTGCAGGAAGGAGATGGGCCTTGTTGTTTGAAGCTATTAAAGGATGAATGTTTTCTCCCTATGTAAAGTGTTCAAAAAGTAGGATATTAATGGTAAATGTCTCAACTTTTCATAGATCTTTGCAATGGTAATTGTGCATAAGGTGTTTTGTGCAAGCACCATTAGCTTGGGATACTATGCAAGTCGATTTTAAAAGTAGGGATGGTTGCACAAACTTGCATGGAGACTTCTTATGATAGTTTTGAAATATTTTCAACATATGCGAATTATGGTAAAGCTAAAGTTAGGACATTATACAATTTCATTATACTAGATAAGGTTGTGAAGTGGTGTGCAATGGTTGGGTCGAAGTAAGGTGTTACAAGGCATTTTTCAACAATAGAGCAATGAAGGTTATCTAAATGCATTTTATACAATTTTATAAATATATCTATTAGACCAAAGAGATGCTAGCAATGTCTTGATAGTGCTCTAACACATACATGTTAAGCAACATTATACGTTGATCACTTAACTCAATAATTGGTGAATACAATTATGTAAATTTTACAAAATTTGTATCAAATAAAAACATAGTTCTCATTAAAAAAACGTGCATAATAAATAATATTAAATTTTGAATACACATAATCAAATATATACATTGTAATATAATAAAGTTTTGTATAAAAATAACAAAACCTTATAACTTAATTTAAATTTTAAACAACGAAACTCTCCTCTATATTATTTTGGTGTGTATGAGTTATTTCCCCAACAAGCAGACTTCTCAATCATAAATTCCTTTCACACATAATGGATGTGACACAAGTAATAACAAAACCCATATTCATTAGAATCACACAAATGAAAGCCCTATGTTGTGTAAAAATAAAGGGGATTACGTTTTAAGAAATAATTTCTATGAATTTTTCTAGGTAAAGTAACTCTTAGGTTCTCACATTTAACACGATTGATTTATTCAAACTTCAACTACCCATTATTTTATTTTATTTTGATAAAAACAATTATATTTCAAAATTATCCAAACCACACTAGCCAGCCACTTCAATAAGAAACCATAAAAGATAGTCTGTTCTCATAATATTCAGAGAAATGAAGTCATGTAAAGCATATTTATTTTGATTTCTTAAACAATATATTTTTCATTTTAGTGCCACAATTTGTGTGTGACCTTTTTTAATTATCCTTTAAATACTACTGCAATTCACATTAAATCGCTACATAGTACATGCCTAGAACTAGGGTTTAATATAAGCAATAATAATGTGAAATAAGAAAAACATTAATACTGTTCACTTCATTGTTCCTGATAAAAGAGTTTCATGTCAAATATTTAAACTAACATCTTATGTTTTGGTGCACAATTCTTTAAATGCTCATATTTTAAATTCCCGCGTAAGTAGGAAAATGAATTTTTAATCATATTGCTTACACCTTATCACCAAGAGAATGAGTGATAAGATGCCAATTATAAACAAACATATTAACTTTTTTTAAACTTTAGAAATGCTCACATTAATATAGTGACACTAACAAAATTTTCATACAAATATAACTCTGTAAAGTTTACAGCAAAAAGATAGCTAAATCAAATCAACCCAATAAAAGGGTTTCTCATTGTATTGGAATATTTGATGCACAATAATTAATCTGTCACAATACAAAATAAATATTATGAGTTTAGTAAATAACATTTGTATTGAAACAAATGTTACTTACAGGTATTTCTCATTATATAGATGAAATTTTTTCATAAAATATTGATTTTATAATGAAATTGCACTTAACATTTTTTTATTAATTATAAAGAAGATTCTCAAAAATTACAATTTTTAATATCTTCTTCCCTTCACAAAAGTAAATTCATAGCTTTCACATTCTCAAAGATACTAATTTTATAATAAGATTATACATTACATTTTTTAATTATGAAGAGGGTTCACAAAAATTTAAAAAAATCACATCTTTCTCCTTTTAAAAGAGTGTATCCACTTGTCAATATAGATTTGAAAAGGGTAAAGTACTTAAAATTTCAAATTAATATTTTAAAGATTTCTATCTTCTTAAATATTTACAATTAGTATTACAATTTTATACTTAAAAGTTAAAAATCATTTTTTTTTAATCACTATATGCTGTATTCCATTTATAATTATATCTTGTCAAAGATTTCCAATTAATATTGAGATTTTATGCTCAAAAGCTAAAACTAATTTCCCTTTTAATAGGTATCAAATGCACCATTCCATTTGTCATAAATAAAAAAGATTAAATATTTTCAATTTTATATGAATGCATTTTTTATCATGTTTGTGATGTTGTATTTAAATTTCATCTTATAATTAATAATTTATAAATATGTGGATTAGTATGATTAATATTTTATTATTATTATTTTAATTTTGAATTTATGATATATATTATAATGAGACAATGATATTGTTGATTAGTATAAATTATGTGACAGTTATATTTTGATAATTTTGTACATCAAAGATGTAAATTTGTTAGTTTTCATATCATTGATGACATTTATAATGATTTTGACTAACTACTTATTTGTTGTAAGATGGATACAGGATAGGTTATACCTTCAGAGTTTGACGAACAAGAGCATCGTCGAAAAGAATCGACTAGATGAAATGATTGGGATAAATACCCAAAAAAAATGTTAGTGACCCTATATACAAACACAATAGATTTTAAATGATAAGTATAAATATTAGTGCATAATTGTGAATTATTACTTGTAATTATTTTTATGTGTGTGGAATTAATTTTAATATGAATTAGTTTTCTTTAGTCTAATTAATTTAATTTTTAAATCTACATCCAAAAAATGAATATTAGTATAATTATTATAAAAATAATTATCTTACAAATAAAATGTAATTAATGACTTATTTTATCTTTTAGCTAGATAATTATTCATCATTGTTTTGAAAATTGCATGGAAATTGAGTAAATGCAATTTAAAGTTAATCTTGAATAATTATGCATGAAATTACTTGAAAATAGATTTTTGCAATTATTGAGTCAACTTAATTTTATACTTAGAAAACATGCAAATAGGCATGATAAATTAATTGGTATGTTTTTGTTTTTGTTTAAAGAAAACAAAAGGTGAGATAAATATGACTAAAAAGAAAGGTTTAACTTTAGTTATTGAATTTAGAAGTTGATAATATGGACATGCATGAGGCAAAATCAAAGGAGAGATAGCATACAAAGAAAATAGAGTTTTCATGCAAGAGAGTAGCACAGTAATTTGAAGGAAAAGAAAGTTTATAAATAAAAGCTTTTGATAATTTCAAATGACACAAAAACATGGAGAGACATACATAGAGACACAAAGAAAAGGGGAAAGGAGGCAAATTTGAGAATTGGAAAAAGCAATAAGAGAGGCATCTGCATCTTACAAATACGTTCTTAAAAAAGTCGATTATGTATTTATCTTTTTGTGTGTGTATAGTAATAGTTTTATAATCTTCTGAGAGTTTTAGCGATTCATAGGAAATATTATATTTTGGCCAGTGCCCTAAGTTACATTACCAGCATCTAGTTATTAATTACATCACATTCATAGAGCCTGCACTCTACTTAAAATAGATTGTGTTTTATAATCTTCATGGTTTGAATTTCATTAATAATATACCTATGTGATAATTTTTATATACATTCATTTTATAAATAGAAGCTGAGTTAAGTGAAATGCCCAGCCTATAGTATAAAATGCTCAGCCAATAGTTTGAGACACCAGTGGGTTGTATGGAATGCCAATTCATGATTTGCAGTGATGAGTCACCTTAACAGGATCTCTAGTCACTCTTAAAATGCAGAACTGTCAAAATAAAATGCCGAGTACTAATTTGGAAATATTGGAGTCTCTTACTAAAATTGTCATGCATAAATTAGAATGCCCAGCTAAGCATATAAAATTAAAATGTATGTTTTATCTAAGTTGCTGAGCTTATGATAGGCTGAATATATATTATTATTGAATTATTGAATCAAAAATAAATCGTTGCTTATATTTTTATAAAGGCTAAGTCAATAGGTATTTTAATTGTTGTGTAATTATGAATTACCAAGTATATTTTAGGTATCGTAGAATCTTTAACTAGAAATCACTGATTATATAATATATATAAACCACCTAGTTTGAGAAATCACTATGTAAAAGATAAAAGTTGAGCATATAAAAATGAAATGCCTTTTGATTGAAAGCCAAGCCATATGTTTGAAATGCCTAATCATATCGATAAATGTTAGGTCAAATAATTAAAACATCAAGTTAGCTGCAAAGTAGAGTTTTAATTTGTTTAGTGGAGTTAAACAAAGGTGAAGCCGAGTTATTAATTGAATCCATGAGTTTAAGAAATGTTTTCATATATTTAAAGTTGTATATATTATTTAGACAAAACATTGGATATAAAATTATAGAATTAACTATGTATATATAATATAAAAGGTTATGTTTTATTTAAATGAAATGCAAAAGTCTTATTTTGAAATAAATGAAGTTTTTTATAGCTTTTTATTCACTATGGCAGCGTTGCACTTTTATGAAAGGGCATTATGAGTGTAAAATGGCTAAGTCTTGGAACGCTGAGTCAAAAATTGAATTGCTAAGTTATATTTTGAACATGTTGAGTCTCTTTTTTAAACATGCATCTTATTTATTAACTGGCTATATGTTGGGTCCCAAATCTATCTAAATATAGAATCGATGACAACATAGTAGACATCTAGGAATGAGGCAAACACTTTCCATGATTATTATTTTGTTATCTAGTGGCACCAATTGGTAGGCAGCCAACAAACTCCTTTTTGACTCAATCTCCATTGGGAAGCGGGCACATGGGATAACGATGGCTCATTAAAGATAGTGATGGATCATTAAAGGCTTTATAGTGGAGTTAGTGGAAGCAGTACCTCCAGTGCCAGCTCAATGATCAATGTGTTATGGTTTCATTGATCCTAAGATGCTACGAAGCACTATAAAATAAAGTGGAGTCTAGTTATCAGAGAGAGGATTTTGAGTAGCGAAGCCTTGGTGGATTGGTTCTAGATGGTTTTTCACCATTAAGAGTTAAAAGCTTAGTTTGGGATGTTGTTGATGTTCCCCATTGTAATGCCCAAGCTTGCTTGTGAGCCTCTGGGCCTTTAGTAGCTCAAGATGAGCATTTCCTTAGTGTATAGTTATATCAATGTACTATTATTGAACTTTGATAATGATAATAGTGTTGTGAAATATTTATTGATTGAATGTTTAAAGTCTATAGAATGTGTGTGTGTCTGATATAGGAAATCCTCAAGTATGGGTAAGATCCTGCATCTCACAATGATACACATGCTTAAGCACAAACCTACGCCTAAGTCTTTTGACCAAATACCCAATGGCCCCTCAAAAATCTGATTTTTGTTAAGTTAAGGTTACCAAAGGCTTGTGCCAATGAATGCACCACCATCGTTGCACTAACCATAATCCCTAAAGGATAGATTTGTACCATGGCACAACTAGCCCAACACAGACCCCGGTCCCTTCTCTGTTACACTTTAGGTGAGAACATAAGGCTTACACCTTATGTATAGTGATGTCAGTGTAATTGAGTGTCAAATGTTGAGCACCATGGGGTTAGTCAAGGCATGTGCCCTACTAGAACCAACCTAAATTTGACTTGGATAGCTAGTTAGTGCTTGACTAGGCCCATGACAAAACATTGACTTTTCTACAACATTTTACTTCTATTACCAAGACTTCTTGAATTTTGTTGTTGTAATGGTGTGCCATAATAATGCTCTGACTTTCCCTTAAGAACAATGAGCACTAGCTAAAATGAGTGGAAGATATATTTATGTTGAAGCATCCAACTTGTAGAGGATAGAAACCAAGAGAGTGAGTTCAAAACCACTTGTATGATCCCCATTATGAAGTTTTCTTTTGTGAACTTCCAAAGTAAGTATACCGATGGTTGGATACTTATGTGACACACATGAGTCGAAGCTATGGATAACACCTTGAGTGGATAAAAGAGTGCCTAAAAAGGCTCAAAAACTTAAATACTACTTAGACTAGAGTCGTAGATAAATGGTGGCAAGGGGAACTAAACAGCAATGTACTTAATTTTGCAGTGTTGATGTACTCATGCTCTAAATAAGTAGAATATTAGTTCTTTCACGAACCTAAAGGCACATTTATGAAAGAACTCAGCATCGAGCTTAAGAAAATTATGGTGGATTATGGCTTTGAAATAGTGAGGATGGAAGGCTAAAATCCTCTCATATATGAGTAGCATAATGGGGAAGAAGGGGATGCATAGGTGAAGTGTAATGGAAGGGGACAAGCATATTAACCCCTGAGAGCTTAGGAGACAGGATTATAACAAGAGGAGTCATGAGATAATGGATTATATGGAACTTGAAAGCATCGAGAGGACCCATAATGAGCAGGAAGGGCATGGGAAAGATTCTCTTTAATGGTAGTAGTACCTAGAGGAAGGAACCCTTGAAGCCATACAACAAGCTCCATAGTTGGGAGGTGAATGTTTGGGGTCCCTACATAAATTAACCATTGGAGATGTATCAGATGTACCAACCCCCTTTGAACCTAGAGTGTGAGCTCATGTGTTAGATCCCCCACAAGAAGATAAAAGATTGATAACTAACCTCGTTATCGACTTAGACTTTGCTAATTTTGTAGAGTTTGACCAAAACTTTGTGATTTAACAAGTTGTTCCCTACAAGGAGATAAGTGAGGATATTTCTAAACCTCAAGGCACTACCTTGACTAGATATAACATGAGCGCAAGCACCACAATCCAGCCAATATTAGTTATGCAACCTAGGCAATAGCCCATAAGAAGTGGCCCCATGTTACTAGTTGATAGTACAACAGTATCATCTTGTATAACACCAGTAGTAACCATGAGACCAATGCTTGGCCTAGTGGTTGGAGGCCTTAGAGGACCAATGCCAAGATAAGTATCAGGGGATAAGCACTTGAGACATCGATTTCTCCCTCACCCTAGATTTATTATGAGATGACATTATGGAGAGGGTTCATAAAAATTTAAAAAAATCACATCTTTCTCCTTTTAAAAGAGCATATCCACTTGTCAATATAGATTTGAAAAGGGTGAAGTATTTAAAATTTCAAATTAATATTATAAATATTACTATCTTCTTAAAGATTTACAATCAGTATTACAATTTTATACTTAAAAGTTAAAAAGTCATTTCTTTTTTTAATCATCATATGCATTATTCCAATTAAAATTATATCTTGTCAAAGATTTCCAATTAATATTGAGATTTTATGCTCACAAGCTAAACCTAATTTATTTTTTAATAGGTATCAAATGCACCATTCCATTTGTCTTAAAATTAAAAAGTATTAAATATTTTCAATCTCATATGAATGCATCTTTTATCATGTTTGTGATGTTATATTTCGATTTCATCTTATAATTAATAATTTATAAATATGTGGATTAGTATGATTAATATTTTATTATTTTTACTTTAATTTTGAATTTATGACATAGATTATAATGAGACAGTGATATTAATGATGTCAATGTGTTAGTTTTCATATCATTGATCACATTTATAATGATTCTGATTAACTACCTATTTGTTGCGAGATGGATACAAGATAGGTTATACCTTTAGAGCTTGACGAGCAAGAGCATCATCAAAAAGGTCTGACTAGATAAAATGATTGGGAGAAATACCATTAAAAAATGTTAGAGACCCTACATACACACACAATAGATTTTAAATGATAAGCATAAATATTAGAGCATAATTGTGAATTATTACTTGTGATTATTTTGTGTGTGTGTGGAATTAATTTTAGTATGCATTAGTTTTCTTTAGCTTAATTAATTTAATTTTTGAATTTAAATCTAAAAATAAATATTACTATAATTATTATAGAAATAATTATCTTACAAATAAAATGTAATTAATGACTTATTTTATCTTTTGGTTGGATAATTATTTATCATTGTTTTGAAAATTGCATGGAAATTGAGTAAATGCAATTTAACGTTAATCTTGAATAATTATGCATGAAATTACTTGAAAATAGAATTTTTCAATTATTGATTCAACTTAAGTTTATACTTAGAGAACATGCAAATAGGCATGATAAATTAATTGGTATGTTTTTGTTTATGTTTAAATAAAACAAAAGGTGACTTAAATATGACTAAAAAGAAAGGTTTAACTGTAGTTATTGAATTTAGAAGTTGATAATATGGACATGCATGAGGCAAAATCAAGGGAGAGATAGCATGCAAAGAAAACAAAGTTTTCATGCAAGAGAGTAGCGCAATAATTTGAAGGAAAAAAAAGATTATAAATAAAAGCCTATGAGAATTTCAAAAGACACACAGAAACAGGGAGAGACATACATAGAGACACAAAGAAAAGGAGAAAGGAGGCAAATTTGAGAATTGGAAAAAGCAAGAAGAGAGGCGTCTGCATCTTTCAAATACATTCTTAAAAAGGTTGGTTATGTATTTATCTTTTTGTGTGTATATAGTAATGGTTTGATATTCTTGTAAGAGTTTTAGCGATTCACAGGAGATATTATATTTTGGCCAACATCCTAGGTTACATTACCAACATCTATATATTAACTGCATCCCATTCATAGAGCCTGCACTCTACTTAAAATAGATTATGTTTTATAATCTTCATGGTTTGAATTTAATTAACAATATACATGTGCAATAATTTTTATAGACATTAATTTTATAAATAGAAGCTGAGTTAATTGAAATGACCAGCCTATAGTATAAAATGCTCAGTGAATAGTTTGAGACACCAACAGGTTGTATGGAATGCCAATTCATGATTTGCAGTGATGAGTGACCTTTATAGGATGCCTAGTCACTCTTAAAATGAATAACTGTCAAAATAGAATGCCGAGTACTAATTTGTAAATATTGGAGTCTCTTACTAAAATTGGCATGCAGAAATTAGAATGCCCAGCTAAGCATATAAAATTAAAATGTATGTTTTATTTAAGTCACTAAGCTTATGATAAGCTGAATATATATTATTATTAAATTATTGAATCAAAAATAAATCATTGCTTATATTTTTATAAAGGCTAAGTTAATAGACATTTAATCGCTATGTAATTATGAATTAACAAGTATATTTTAGGTAGCGCAGAATCTTTAACTATAAATCACTGATTATATAATATAGAAACCACCTAGTTTGAGAAATCACTATGTAAAAGATAAAAGTTGAACATATAAAAATGAAATGTCTTTTGATTGAAATCTAAGCCATATGTTTGAAATGCCTAATCATATCGATAAATGTTAGGTCAAATAATAAAAACATCAAGTTAGCTGCAAAGTTGAGTTTTAATTTGTTTAGTTGAGTTAACCAAAGGTGAAGCTGAGTTATTAATTAAATCCCTGAGTTTAAGAAATATTTTCATATATTTAAAGTTATATATATTATTTATACAAAATGTTGGATATAAAATTATAGAACCAACTATGTATATATAATTTAAAAGGTTATGTTTTATTTAAACGAAATGTGAAAGTCTTATTTTGAAATCAATGAAGTTTTTTATAGCTTTTTATTCACTGTGGTAGTGTTGCACTTTTATGCAAGGGCATTATGAGTATAAAATGGCTAAGTCTTGGAACATTGAGTCAAAAATTAAATCACTAAGTTATATTTTGAACATGTTGAGTCTCTTTTTTAAACATGCATCTTATTTATTAAATGTTGCATGTTGGGCCCCAAATCTGTCTAAATATATAATCCATGCCAACATAACAAACAGCTAGGAATGAAGGAAGAACTTTTCATGATTATTATTTTGTCATCTAGTGGCACCAATTGGTAGGCAGCCAACAAACTCCTTTTTGACTCAATCTCCATTGGGAAGAGAGCACATGGGATAATGACAGCTCATTAGAGATAGCAATGGATCATTAAAGGATTTATAGTGGAGTCGATAGAATTAGTACCTCTAGTGTCAGCTCAGTGATCAGTGTGATCTATTTTCATTGATCCTAAGATGTTATGAAGCACTATAAAAGAAAGTAGAGCCTAGTTAGCAGAGAGAGAGGATTTTGAGTAGTGAAGCCTTGACAGATTAGTTCTAGATTTTTTTTCACCATTAAGAGTTAAAATCTTAGTTCAGGATGTTATTGATGTTCCCCATTGTAATGCCCAAGCTCGCTTGTGAGCCTCTGGGCCTTTACTAGCTCAAGAGGAGCATTTCCTTAGTGTATAACTATATCAATGTACTATTTTTTGAACTTTGTTAATGAGAATAGTGTTGTGCAATATTTATTGATTGAATGTTTAAATTCTATAGAGTGTGTGTGTGTCTGATATAGGAAATACTCCCAGTATGGGTAATATCATGTATCTCACAATGATACCCATGCTTAAGCACAAACCTATGCCTAAGTCTTTTGACCAAATACCCAACAACCCCTCAAACACATGAGTGTTATTAAGTTAAGGCTACCAAGGGCTTGTGCTAATGAATGCACCACCATCATTACACTAAACACAACCCCTAAAGGATAGAGTTGTACCATGCACAACTAGCCCAACACAAACCCTGATCCCTTCTCTATTACACTTTGGGTGAGAACAAAAGTCTTGCACCTTATGTATAGTGATGTCAGTACAATTGAGTGTCAAATGTTGAGCACCATGGGATTAGTCAAGGCATGTACCCTACTAGAACTAGCCTAAATTTGACTTGGATAGCTAGTTAGCGCTTGAATAGGCCCATGACCAAAACATCAACTTTTCTAAAACATTTTAGTTTTGTTGCCAAGACTACTTGAATTTTGTTGTTATGATGGTGTGCCATAATAATGCTCTAATTTTCCCTTAAGTACAACGAGCACTGGCTAGAATGAGTGGTAGATATATTTATGCTGAGGCATCCAACTTGTAAAGGATAGAAACCAAGAGAGTGAGTTCAAAACCACTTGTATGATGCCCTATATGAAGTTTTCTTTTGTGTAATTCTAGAGTAAGCGTACCAATGGTTGGATGCTTATGTGACACACATGAGTCGAAGCTATGGATAAACACCTTGAGTGGATAAAAGAGTGCCTAAAAAGGATAAAAAACTTAGATACCACTTAGACTAGAGCTATAGATAAATGGTGGCAAGGGGCACTAAATAGCTATGTACTTGAGTTTGCAGTGTCGATTTACTCATGTTCTAAATAATTAGAATATCAATTTTTTCACAAACCCAGAGGCACATTTATGAATTAACTCAGCACTGAGCTTAAGAAAATTATGGTGGATTATGGCTTTAAAATAGTGAGGATGGAAGGCTAAAATCCTCTCATATATGAGTAGTGTAATGGGGAAGAAGGGGATGCATAGGTGAAGTGTAATGGAAGGGGACAAGCAGATTAACACCTGAGAGCTTAGGAGATAGGCTTATAACAAGAGAAGTCATGGGATGATGGATGATATGGAACTTGAAAGCATCAAGAGGACCCATAACAAGTAAGAATGGCATGGGAAAGGATCTCTTAAATGGTAGCAGTACCCAGAGGAAGGAACCCTTGAAGCCATAAAACAAGCTCCATAGTTGACAAGTAAATGTTTGGGGTCCCTATATAAATTAACCATTGGAGATGCATCAGATATACCTACCCCATTTGAACCTACAGTGTGAGCTCATGTGTTATATCCCCCACAGGAAGATAGAAGATTGATAACTAACCTCATTATCGACTTAGACTTTGATCATTTTTTAAAGTTTGGCCAAAAATTTATGATTGAACAAATTATTCCCTACAAGGAGATAAGTGAGGATATTTCTAAACCTCAAGGCACTAGCTCAACTAGATATAACGTGAGCATAAGTACCATAGTCTGGCCAATGTTAGTTATGCAACCTAGGACATAACCTATAGGAAGTGGCCCCATGTTACTAGTTGATAGTACAATAGTATCATCTTCTATAACACCAGTAGTAACCATGAGACCAATGCTTGGCCTAGTGGTTGGAGGCCTTAAAGGGCCAATCCTAGGATAAGTACCAGGGGGATAAGTACTTGAGACATCAATTGCTCCCTCACCCTAGATTTATTATGATATGGCCATACATCTACCCAAGTATCAAGGCATTGAGAACTCCATAGAGCATGTGCTCAAGTGTGAACTACAATGGAGTGCTCAGGGAATAACCCAAATTGAGTGCAAGGCAACCTAGTTTATGATAACCTTGTTTGATCACGCCCATACATGGTATAAGAAGTTTGATCCTAACTAGGATATGGTTGATTATGACACCCTAAAGGGAGCCTTCTTGAAGGAATCCAATATACCTAAGTTTAAGTAGTAGGCCATCATGACGCTCAAGGAGATCAACCAAGGATTATTAGAGAGTGTGCACTTGTATGATGCTATATTCAAGAATCTCCTCTCCAAGTTCCCTTATAATATTCACCCCTCTTAGCAAGCATCATGGTTCATTTAAGGACTACTAGTACCATTCAAATAGGTGTTATCCATGAAAACATTCATAGACCCACAAGAAGTGCTTGAATCCACACTCAGAGTTGAGGTGGTGGGGAACATCGATATAGGAATTAGCCCATTTATGGAGGCATAGATTATGTCTATGGCCTCCTAACTACAAAATTTGACTGCTAGTTCATCATAATATACTCAAAGCAGGTTGTGGTGCACAAATTATGAGACAAAGGGATATAATAGAAACAACTATCCTTTAAGGAATGTGCACACACTTTTCCTTAGCTATGAAGTTTGTTATGAGGCACATGATGTTCAAAACTACCCTTTATTGCAATGCACTAGTCAAGTCAGCATAACCCTCTATTGTAAGTTATGTGATGCCTAAACTCACACCACAACTGACTATCGAGTAATTGACGAGATGCACCAAAATATGGAAAGAGGTGCACAACATGCAACTACAATACCAGAGGGTAGGCAAACCAAGGAAATGAGGGTTATGGCTAATAGAATATTGGTTATGAGAACCAAAGAGGTTCTATAGGGTGAGGTGGAAGATGTGGTGGGGGAAGATTCCCACCATGATTATGTTACAAGTTTGGGTCGATCAAGCACTATCAGCATGACTACCCAACATATCTAGCATACAGGTATTGTCAAGAGCCACATCTAGTTGAGGAATTCCCTAACTTATATTAAAAAACTAACCAAAGGTAGGCCTGACATTAATAGGGGTGCAAGGATGATCAGGCATGATTCTAAAGAGGTAAAATGGGATACAAATGCATAGCCAACATACATGAAGTCGATTAAAGTGTAAGCAATGACTCATAATGGACTCACCACTCAACTGCCAATTGCACCAATACTAGAGTTATTCTTGGAATATGGGATGTTGAGTCGTACTAAGCACATTATGTAGATAGAACCCAAGTTGTGTCTTATATAGACCCTACACACCAAAAATATGTACTACAATAGGCCATGAGTGTGATCTAAAACCTACAAGGAGAATTCTAATTGGAAAGAAGCCAATAAACTCCTTTTTGACTCAATCTCTATTGGGAAGTGGGCACATAAAATAATGATGGCTCATTAAAGACATCAATGGATCATTAAAGGCTTCATAGTGGAGTTGATGGAAGGAGTATCTCCAACACCAGCTTAGTGATCAATGTGTTATATTTCCCTTGAACCTAAGACAATCTAAAGCACTATAAAAGGAAGTGGAGTCCAGTTAGCAGAGAAAGGATTTTGAGTAGAGAAGCCTTGGCAGATTTGTTTTAGATGTTTGTTTTCCATTAATAGTTAAGAGCTTAGTTTGGGATGTTGTTGATGCTCCCCACTATAATGCCCAAGCTTGCTTGTGAGCCTTTAGGCCTTTAGTAGCTCAAGATGTGCATTTACTCAATGTATAGTTATATCAATATATTGTTGTTAAACTTGGCTAATGATAATCATGTTGTGTAATATTTATTGATTGAATGTTTAAATTCTATATAATGTGTGTGCACCTAATATAGGAAATACTCAAGTGTGGGTAAGACCCTGCACCTCACAATAATACCTGTGCCTAAGTGAAAACATATGCCTAAGTCATTTGACTAGATACCTAGTGACCCTTCAAGTGCCTAAATGTTGTTAAGTCAAGGTTATCAAAGGCTTGTGCTAATGAATTCACCATCATCATCGCACTAATGATAACCCTTAAAGGATAGAGTTGTGCCATGGCATAACTAGGCCAACACAACCCTGGTCCTTCTCTATTGCACTTTAGGTGAAAACATAAGGCTTGTGCCTTATGTATAGTGATGTTAGTACAATCAAGTGCCAAATGTTGAGCACCATAGGATTAGTCAAGGCTTGTTCCCCATTGGAACTAGCCTAAATCTAACCTAGATATATAGTTATCACTTGACTAGGCCCATGACTGAAACACCAAATTTTCTATAACATTTTGGTTCTGTTGCTAGGACTTCATGAAATTTTTTGTTGTAATGGTGCACCAGAATAATGATCTAACTCTCCCTTGAGAACATTAAGTAATGGTTGGATCAAGTGGAAGACAACTTTGTGTTGAGGCATCCAACTTGTAGAGGACATAAACCAAGAGACTGGGTTTAGAACCACTTGTATGATGCCCTGTATAAAGTTTTCTTTTGTAAACTTTTGGAATAAGTGTACCAATGGTTGGCTACTTATGTGACACACATGAATCAAAGCTATGGATAATGCCTTGAGTGGATGAAAGAGTGCCTAGAAAGGCTCAATAACTTAGATACCTCTTAGACTAAATCCATAGATAAATGGTGGCAAGGGGAGCTAAACAGCTATGTACTTGAGTTTACAGTGTTGATGTATGCATGCCCTAAAAAAGTAGAATATCAGTTCTTACATGAACTCAGAGGCACATTTATGAAAGAACTCAGTACTAAGCTCAAAAAATTGATGGTGGATTATGGCTTTGAAATAGTGAGGATGGAAGGATAAAATCCTTTCATGTATGAGTAGCACAATAGAGAAGAAGGGGACACGTTAGTAAGGCACAATGGAAGGAGACAAGTAGATTAACACCCAAGAGCTCAGGAGATAGGCTTACAATAAGAGGAGGCATGGGTTGATGGATGATTTGGAACTTGAAAGCATCGAGAGGACCCATAGTGAGTGAAAAGGGCATGGGAAAGGATCTCTTGAATGGTAGCAGTACCTAGAATAAGGAACCCTTGAATATATAGAACAAGCTCCATAGTTGACAGGTGAATGTTTAGGGTCCCCAAAAATCAACCATTGGATATGCATTGGATGTACCTACCCCCTTTAAACATGTAGTGAGATCTCATGTGTTGGATCCCCCATAAGAAGATATAAAATTGATAACTAACCTCATTATTGACTTTGACTTTGATCATTTTATGGAGTTGGACCATAACTTTGTGATTTAATAAGTTATTCCCTAAAAGTAAATAAGTGAGGATACTTCTAAACCTCAAGGTACTAGCCCAATTAGATAGAACATGAGTGCAAGCACCCTAGTCTAGCTAATGTTAGCTGTGCAACCTAGGCAATAACCCATAGGAAGTGGCCCCATGTTACTAGTTAGTAGTACAACACTATCATCTTCTATAGCACTAGCAGTAACCATGAGAGCAGTGCCTGGCCTAGGGGCTAGAGGCCTTAGAGGACCAATGCCAAGATAAGTATCAGGGTGAAAAGCACCTCAGATATCGACTACTCCCTCACCCTAAATTTATTATGAGATAGCCATGTGTTTTCTCAAGTATCGAGGCATGGAGAACTCTAAAAAGCATATGCTCAAATGTGAATTACAATGGCGCACTCAGGGAATAACCCAGTCTGAGTGTAAGGCAACCTAATTTGTGATAAACTTACTTGATCATGCCCATACATGGTATAGGAATTTTGATCCTAATCAGGCTATGGTGGATTATGACACCCTAAAGGGAGCCTTCTTGAAGGAATTTGATATACCTAAGTTTGAGTAGTAGAGCATCATAACAATCAAGGAGATCAACCATGGATTATCAAATAGTGTGCACTTATACAATGCTAGATTCAAGACTCTCCTCTCCAATTTCCCTTATGATATTCACCCCTCCTAGCATTTACAATGGTTCATTGGAGGATTACTAGTACCATTCAAATAGGTGTTGTCCATAAAAACATTCACAAACCCTCAAGAAGCGCTTGAAGCCACACTCAAAGCTGAGTTGGTGGGAGCAGTGATACAGGAATTAGACCATTAATGGAGGTGCATATTGCATATATGGCTTGCCAACTACAAAATTTGATTGCTATTTCATCACAAGATGCTCAAAGTGGGTTATGGTGCATAGATTGTGAGATGGAGGGCCATAATAGAAATAATTTCCCTTTAAGGAATGTACGCACACTTCTCCTCAATTGTGAAGTTTGTTATGAGGAACATGATGTTCACAACTACATTTTGTTATAATGTGCCAATCAAGTCATTAAAACCCTCTATTTTAAGTTGTGTGATGCCTACACTTGCACCATAGCTGACTATCAATTAATTGATGAGATGCACCAAAATATTAAAAGAGGTACACAACATGTAACTACAGTAGTCGTAGGGTAGGTGAACTAAGGAAATGAGGGTTAGTGCCAATAGATTACCATCTATGGGAACCAAAGAGGTGCCAAATGGCAAGGTAGAGGATGTGGTGGAGGAATATTCCCATTGTGATCATGTTACAAGTGCGAGTCGATCGAGCACTATAAGCATGACTACCCAACACATCTAACATGTGGGTATTATCAAGGGCCACATCTAGTTGAGGAATGCTCTGAATTATATAAAAACTTAGCCTAAGTCAAACCTGGTACTGACAAGGGCATAAGAATGATCAATCATGATTCTAAAGAGGCAAAATGGGCTTCAAATGTGTAGACAACATGCATGAAGTCGATCAAAGTGTAGGCAATGACTCAGAGTGGAATCACCACTCAACTGCCAGTTACGTTACTACTAGAGTTACACCTAGAATATGGGATGTTGATCCGTACTAAGCACATTATTTAATTAGAACCCACATTGTACCTTATCTAGACCTTACATGCCAAAAGGATGTACTACAATAGGCCATGAGTGTGATCCAGAACCTGTAAGGAGAACTCCAATTGGTGCAATACTTAGAAGCATAGACTATTACCTCTTGAAAAAATAAGGATAACCAAGAGGCTAAAGTGCAAGAGTTGATGGAGATCTTATGCCTCCTAAAAATATAAGGGATGATACCCCTATTAAATAACTTGATTTTAGAACATGCAAGACAATAGTCAGTTAAAGTTTCCATGCCATATATAGAGATGACACGAGAGGTTAGGCATACATAAAACATGGAGTATGACCAAGAACTCTTAGTGAATGCCACCATCGATGGTTGGTCTATCTGTGATGTCTTGATCAATGTAGGCACCAAGGTCAATATCCTGACCAAGAATACATGGGAAAATATGGTTAGGCCAGCATTGAGACCTTCTCCCCATGTTCTCTTTATGGCAAATAAGACCTAAGTGTACCCAATCAAAATTCTAAAGGACACCATTATATATTATGGGCACTAAATTCTATGCTAACTTTGAGGTAATCAAGTTGGCTGAATAGGATAACTATTCATCACATCTAAGAAGGTCATGGGGCTATGCTAATAGTGTCGATATCCACTTCAAGAAGCACTATATGACCTTCAAAAATGGAAAGGAAAGAGTATTAATTCCCATTTTGAGTGACCAAGGACCCCCCTATGTGGTGGGTGTTGATTTGGAGGATGAGATCAACCATATATATAACAACATAGTGCAAGGCACCAAGAATCTCAAACCCTCTAATCAAGGAGTGTTCTTTTGGTAGGATAGGCAATCAGCCTCAAACACCATCAATGTTGCTTTTGATTGATGGGTTGAATAGGCTTACGAGGCCACTAGTCATAGATGCCACTTAGTGCGCAAAAAGGCACCGAAGCCATGAAGACTAGATGGATCTAGATTGATCATGCTCTAAAATGATGGATCCTACGCCATGGGAAGGTAGGAAAGAAGGTACTCTACCTGAGTAAAGGCAAGCTTGCATCACTCCCAAATTTTGAAGGGAGCAACCTAGTGGAAAAGTATGTTCATAATATTAAATCATGCATACCCAAATAAATAGATAGAATGGGCACACTAGTGTATACCTTGAGAAGCACTACTGTGTGTTGGTGTGCAGTGAAGAATTCCAACTTACCAACTTGGCCAAAGGTAAAAATAGCCATCTACACTAGATTCAAGAGTAACAAAGACTTGGATATATCAGTATACTCTGGTGACTTTGATCTCATGATGCTGTGAAGATACATAGATTGACTATGGCACAACTACCCTAAGGAACTTATGGGTTCACACTTTTTATAGGACTCTGAATACATGGGCATGAGCATGGTATGTGGTTAACAAGATGCATCAAGAGACAACCAATAGGGATGCCCTTAAGGAGAATTTTGTGCACACCTTCTATTTTTCCTCATAGAACTTGGATTTGATCGAACCACTGTAAGGGATTTGATCAAACCACTGTAAGGGATTTGTAGGGTAGTGTTCAAAGACATTGCCATCTTCAAGCAGTGCATGAAATAAATGTTTAAGGAAAAAGGGTTGGTGTTCCTAAATTTCTTTGAGAAATAGATGCTCAACAACAACTTGAGCAAAAAATATGATGAAACTTGGAAGGAGTGCTACTGGATAGTGTTGATTGGTAAAAAATCTTGTGTACCAAGTAGATGACAACACTCTTGGTGAAAAAGACCCCACCCATCTTCACATAGAGACAACTGAGGAAACTTTACAAGTTGAGGACTCATACTAGGAGAAGAATGATCCATATTGTGTACCACTAAATACCATCAAAGTGGACATTAGCATAGAAAGAGAGCCAAAGATGACTACTTTGGGTGCCTATTGGTCTGACTCAAAACTGGCATGCATCATAGACCTCTTGAAAGAGTTTCAAGACGTGTTCCCTAAAATGTATCAAGATATGAAGGGAACCCACCCATCCTTTGGGAAGATGAGCATATAGCTAATTAGCAGTGCAAGACTAGTCAAGAAGTGCCCCTACAAAATGAATCCCAACCTTCATACCAAGGTTAAATCAAAAATTTATGTAATGCTATTTGTAGGGGTCATTTACTCTGTACAGGAGTTTGAATGGTTGAGCTTGATAGTGATAAGAATCAATAAGGATGGGCACATTCATATTTGCATCGATTATATAGTGTTGAATGTTGCATGTGTCAATGACCCTTTCCTGACTCCATTCACCAATGAATTCCTAGCAGGCATCACATGCTATGAGATTTACACCTTCATTGATGGGTTCTTTGGGTACCACCAAGTCCAGATTGAGGAGGAAGATAATCCCAAAACAAACATTACAACTAAATGGGGCTATTTTGTTTATAATGTGATGTCTTTTGGACTCAATAATTCACCAACCGTTTTCTCTAGAGTGGTGATCAATACATTTAAATACTTCATCCACAGGTTCCTCCAAGTTTACAAAGATGACTGGACAATGTATGGCCTTGTCAAAGACCATTGTGATACCATGTGCCTATTGTTTAAGAGGTGTAGGCAACTTCAGATATCTTTAAACATAAAAAAGTGCATCTCCACAACATCATTTGGAACCCTACTAGGGCACATCATTTATAAGGATGGTTTACTCATTGATCCAACAAAAATTGCAATCATCATTTAGCTTTAGACTCCTTCCACATAGAAAGACATTCATGCCTTTCTTGGCCACTATGGATATTATAAAAAAATTATAAGGAGCTATGAAAATATTACATCATCAATATAATAGCTCTTGTGTAAGGATGACATGTTTTACTAGGGTGAAGTGCAAGAGGATGTCTTTGAAACACTAAATCTCAGATTGGCTAACATGCCTATCCTGCAATTTCCCAACTAGGTGACCCCAATCCATATCCATGTCAATGATTCTAGCTCTATGATTGGTGCAATCTTAGTGCATCCTAATGAAGGAAAAATGGATAATCCCATCTCCTTTACTAGCATAAAATTAACAAAGGTAGAGCAGACCTATATTACAATCGAGTGTGAGGTGCTCGCCATGGTCTATGCTTTGAAAAAAATTAGACAATATTTATTGGTGGCCCCATTCATATTTTTCATAGACCATGAATAACTTAAGTACCTCATGAATAAGCTCATTCTCCATGGGTGTATTTGCAGATGGATTTTTCTATTTCAAGAATTCCATTTCTCCATTGTCATCAATCCTGGAAAATAGAACTTGGGACTAGACTATTTATCCCATATAAACTCTGGTGATGCAACAATGCTAATTGTCAAATGCACAATTGTATAAAATCTAGCATGCCCCTAAATACATAGTGGAGATAGTCACCTTGATAGTATTTGGATCTACACCCAAAATAATGATAAAAAATAAATAACTTGTAGTTCCCATCACCCCATTTTAGCTCATCAGCAAGGAACTATATAAAATAGGTCAAGAGAAAGTTTTGCACTGATGTGTTTTGGAGTATGAATGGGATTTTATCCTACACAAGGTGCATGAGGTGATATCAAGTGGTCATTATGCATGGGACACAACAACGTGCAAGGTGTTACAATCGAGGTTATGGTAGCTAAGTCGACTTTAAGATGTGAAATATTGTGCCAAAGCATGTAACATATATCAATATATAGGGAAGCCCAACCACTGAGATGAGATTCCTTTCATCCCCATTCTTTCCCAAGTGCCATTTGAGAAATCAGCCATTGATTTTGTTGGACCCATTACCCCCATAACATGGTGCACAGGCATGAGATACATTATAGTGGCTACTGGTTATTTCACCAAATGGGTCAAGGATGCACCAACCAAGAACTGCATAGTTGTTAAAGACACAAGATTCATATGGGAGAACATCACAAGCCATTATGGATGCCTACTCAGCTTGACTAGTGACAGGGGAACACACTTTATTAATGAAACTATGCAGATCCTGCTAACAGAATACATGGTATCACACTACAAGACAATGCCTTATCATCCCCAAGAAAATGATATAGTTGAGGCATTCAATAAGATCCTGGGGATGTGTCTCACTAATATATGTGACGTTGGTTGTAAGTATTGGGATGATTGAGTGTCAGTAGTGCTGTGGGCATATTTCACAACCTACAAGTGCCTGAACAAAGCTACACCATTTTAATTAGTGTTTAGCACTTAGGTGATTCTACCTATGCAGTTCTTTGTGTCATCATTATCTATCACATTCATTTGTCAATTATATGAATAAGAGTCATTGAATACAAGGCTAAAATACTTAGATCACTTAGATGAGGCATGCTTCCAAGCTAAATGGAGCTAGCAGATAGAAAAAGCATGCCAAAAGCTTTGGCATGACAAGCATATCAAGCACAAGGTGATAACAAAAGGGGCACTAGTTTTGATCTATGACTCCAAGTATATCAAGCACCTAGGCAAGCTATAGATAAGGTGGATGGGCCCATATGTCATCCACAACATCTTAGAGATGGGTGCATGCAAGTTGTGGATGTTGTCAGGTGAAATTCTCCCTAGGCATTTTAATGGTAACCGATTGAATCTATATCAGTAATAAGGTGTCACTTACAGCATCAGACACTGACTTCTTGGTCATGAGTCAGTTGTATTGAGTGACTAAAATAAAGTTTCATACAATCCAAACAAGTCCCTTGGTAAGTGAATAAGTGGTGCTTTGAGGCCACTAGTAAAACATTTCTAACATTTTCACACATAGATCTAGCCAAGTGAGTCAAGCATAGTCACTCTCCAAGTGCTTGAGGCTAAACACCTAAGTTATGGGTGCGTGAAGTTTGTCAGAATTAGACACAAGGTGCACTAGATATTCATACACAATATTCAAGAAGTGAGACATCTTTAGGCCCGTAGAAGGGCTAGTTTAGTGCTTCCAAACATAATACCAGTCAAGTGAGTCGAGTGAGGCTATTTCCTAAGCACCTACCACTAGACACCTAAGTCTTTGGGTGCATGGAATTCACCAAACTTAGATCAAATGTGAACCAAGCGAGTCACACATGATACAAGTATGAGAAATATAGAGTACAAACGCACAACATGACCATACACAAGAAAGTAGATAAGAATGTCATATTGAAGGGCCAATACAAGGGATTTGTATGGGATAGGAAAGGCCAAGACAAGAAGATGAAAATGCAGTGAAATAAACCAAAATAGATAAGATTGTTTAAAATAGAAGCACAACAATAAAAATAAATGGGACCAAGGAGGATGAATCATATGCATGTGAATTTATACAC
The DNA here is from genome assembly GCA_037957365.1 of Torreya grandis. Classification (NCBI taxonomy): domain Eukaryota; kingdom Viridiplantae; phylum Streptophyta; class Pinopsida; order Cupressales; family Taxaceae; genus Torreya; species Torreya grandis. Next base: position 455,614 of record JARHVA010005973.1, read on the forward strand.
CTAGGTTACCATATTGAAGGTGAAGATCATGCTAAGTGAACAAAAGCATAGGAGAAGATCATCAAAACAAGCTGGTATCCACCTAAAGTGAGGTGAGAAGTGATTGTTTGAACTTCACGTCACTTCACTGAATATTCATTGGAAGAAGTAAATGAGGTGGCACTGGAGGCACAAAGATCCACATTGAATGTGTAATTAACATAAGATTTTTGTGGATTTTTTGGGGTGTAATGAATCCCAAGGATTTTAGGTGTTGCCACACCATTAATCAATCATAATTAAGGTGGTAGATGAGACTAGAGGTATAAAGCAATGGAATACTGACTGCATCTGGTTACAAACTTGTGTTAATTTTAAATTTGAATAGAAAACTAGAGCAACTAGCAAACCAGAGAGCCAAACTAAGGAAAATATACTACAGTGAGATCTTAAACACCCCTAGATGCCAAAATCCCTAATGTGCAGTAGTTAGATATTCTAATAAAGACCATAGATGTAGAGATACATAGGTTGAGACATCAATATGTGTGTCTAGGGGGCAAGGCAACCAAAGATGAGGAGATGATTTAGATGCCACCGATATCTTTCCCCTTGAAAGAGAAGTTATCCTTGGGCACATCCATAGGTTCTTTTATGAGATGAAGCCAAGTAAGACAGATGCAAGTGTAAAAAAAGATGATGACCTCCCCCTTCAAGTTAGTGAAGAAGGAGAGTTGGCATGAGAGGCACCAATGTCATTAAGCAAATCCCTTAAAATAAGTGGGGAGAAATCTTGGAGGAAATACAAGAGCACCTTCATTTGAAGATCACCTTTAAAGATGAATTTGCCCTCTCAAAGCCAAAGAAAAAGCATGCAGTCTCCATGCCAGGAATTGCCTCACCCAAGCTAAGGGAGAAGAAAAAGAAGAAGTCCAAGGGGCCAGTGGTGATGCCCACAATATCCTTGGCTAAAATGGAAGCACAAAAGGTGCAAGAGAAGCAGAGGCATAATGGGTGTAAGAAGAAGATGAAGGAAGAGGGATCAGGGTTTATATCATCTAAGAAGAATACATAGAGGAAGAGCTCGGTGTAGCTAAAATTCATGAAGCTCTCTAAGGAGACATTACTACTATACTTGGGGAAGCAAGACTGTCAAGCGCCCTAACCTTAGAACCCATGATGTAGCCTCTACAAATTAAAGAGGAGAAGAGGCATTGATGGACAAAAATGGGCCTCACTAAGGACCAGATAGAAATAGCACTGGAGTTACATCAAAAAATGGAGGCCATGAAGGCCAAGGGCATGACCCAGGCATAAATTGACAAGGTCAAGGCTAAGGAGACATAGGCCGAGGAGGAAAAGGTAGACATGCTAATAAAAAAAGGAAGGTTGAGATAAATAAGGCTGAGAAAGAAAAGGCTAAAAGAGAAAAAGAAGAAAAGAGGGATACCAAAAGTGTGGAACCCCAAAAAGACAAAGTATCAGAGTTGCCTAGTACCCCCACCATCATAGTGGAAGAACCTACACCACATGCACACCTAATTAGTGAAGGGGTGCCTGGAAATAAAGAAGACAATACTAGCACCTTATAGGAGCAAATAGAGAGTGCATCTCAAATCTAGTGGACTCAAGAGGGTGAAGCTAGCACCAAAGAGAAGGATGAAGTGAATGAAGGGGAAACTTTTGAGGAATAACCCCTAATGGAGAGATAAGGCACATTAGAGGAAAGTACCAAAGAAGGTGCTAGTTTTGAAGAAGAAGAAGAAGAGATAGAGCAGAAGGAGTTGGTCGTTCAAGAGGAGGATGTTAAGTTGAACCTGAGAGAGAAGGTACAGAGGGGGTTCACAGATGAAGACTACTACATGATGGAGTATATGCCCCTAGATCCACCATGATACTGATGCATCAATAACTATCCTTTATCTTCATCAATTATATAGATTAATCTCAATTTGAGGTACCTTAGAAGGTGATCCTCAGCACAGACCAATAAGAAGGGTAGGACTCACTTCTCATCAACCCCCACACAATGAATTTAATAAGGTAAGCTAATGCCCTCCTTTGATTGGCTTCTGAGGTAACATGTAAGAACATCATCAATGATGTTAGAGCCTCATGCTAGAAAAAGATCAAGTTGGTGGAAGAATAGAAAATTAAGGCCATAAGATTCAAGTTATAGCAACAGGTCAAATGCATGGAAGAAGTCAAGCCATCCCTCCTGGATGGTGTTGACACTTTGAATTTTTTAGAGATCAATAAGGTGTGTGCACTAGTGTAGTAGATGTTCCCAAGGTTGAAAGTGTAATCAGCTCTAAAATAATAAGAGGACCCATGCAATGGTGTAAAAAAATCACTGCAAAACTTGATGAATTAGAAGACCTCTTCACAAAGCTGGAAGAGGTCATAAAAATGGTCAATGTAATCTTTTGTAACTTCTTCACTCAGGTGTCAGTCATAAATGTGTGCCTCACAAAGGCAAAAAGAGAGAAGGATGCATTGATGGCATAGGCATACACTATGAGTAGGGTTTAGCATGCTCAGATAATGGCACAGGTCAACACCTTAAGCTCCCAAATCAAGATCTAAGAGCAGGACCTGGAAGAATTATTTTGCGCATTACAAATGAAAGCCTACAAATAAGGAGAGATCCTTGATCGAGGCATACCCAAGGAAAGGTTACAAGAATTTTGGAAGGATTTGGATAAAATTGATATGCTCACCCTTAGTGCTACCTCCACTAAAGTAGACAGTGTTGTGGAAGAAATCATGATCACAATTCAAGGTTTGAGAACTTTAAGGTGGAACTAAAAGAGCATGCACCTGATTTTTTTGCTCTTAAGATGATGAAAGATTAGTCCAAGGGTGGACTAATAATTTTGTATGGGGTAATGTTGGCCCCAAATACATATAAATATAGAATCAATACCTACACATCAAACATTCAGGCATGAGGTAAGCACCTTTTATGATTGTTGTTTTGTCATCTAGTGGCACCAGTTGGCAGGTGGCCAACAAACTCTTTTTTGACTCAATGTCCATTGGGAAGTGGGCACATGGGACAATGAAGGTTCATTAAATATAGTGATGGATCATTAAAGGCTTTGAAGTGGAGTCATTAGAAGGAGTACCTCCAGTGCCAGTTTAGCAATTAGTGTGATTCATTCCCCTTGATCTTAAGATGCTCTAAAGCACTATAAAAGGAAGTGGAGTCCAGTTAGTAGAAAGAGGATTTTGAGTAGCGAATCCCTGATGGAATGGTTCTATATATTTATTCACCATTAAGAGTTAAGAGCTTAGTTTAAGATGCTATTGATGATCCCCATTGTAATGCCTAAGCTCCCCTATGAGCCTCTGGGCCTTTAGTAGCTCAAAATGAGCATTTACTGAGTGTATAGTTATATCAATGTATTATTGTTAAACTTTGCTAATGATAATAATATTGTGAAATATTTATTAATTGAATGTTTAAAGTCTATATAATGTGTGTGTGCTCGATATAGGAAATTCTCAAGTATGGGTAAAACCCTGCACCTCGCAATGATACATATGTCGAAGCGTAAACCTATGCCTAAGTCCTTTGACCAGATACCTAGTGACCCTTCAATTGCATGAATGCTATTAAGTTAGGGTTACTAAAAGCTTGTGCTAATGAATACTCCACCATTATTTCACTAACCCCAATGCCTAAAGGATAGAGTTATGCCATGACATAACTAGCCCAACACAAGCCCTAGTCCCTTCTCCATTGTGCATTGAGTAAGAACATAAGGCTTGTGCCTTATGTATAGTGATTGCAGTTTAGTTGACTATCAAATGTTGAGTACCATAGCATTAGTCAAGGCCTACACCCCACTAAAACCAGCCTAAATCTGACCTAGATAGTTAACTAGCACTTAATTAGGCCCATGACTGAAATGTCAACTTTTCTACAACACTACATCAAATTTAAAGTCTGCATGGAAATCTTAACCATGCCTTCTCTTTTACTGAAATTGGAATGTGTTTTTTAAATTTTTGAAAAGGTTGTGTTTTTATTAATTGAAGCACTGAGATTAAACAATTCATTGAGCATATTGAAAGGCATTATCTAATTACAATGTTGTGTCTTAAATTAATAAAATGCCCAATTTTATAGAGGGGTCATCGAGTATGTATTTATAAAATGGCTAAGAATAAATGTAATTTAAAGAACTAAGTTTAGAAATAAATTAGCTACATTTAGATAAGTCATTGTAATCATGGAAGTGAAATGACAAATCATTAATATGAATTATTGAACCTTATATAAGTGTTGAGTTCAATTAATCATAGAATATTAAATTAAATGTTGTGTATTTTATTAAAGCGTTGTGACTATTAAATTATTGTTGATCCCCTTTTATAAAAAAAAGTTATGCAAGATCGAATGTTCGGTGGAACTTTATTTTGACTCAGATTTTTTGTAAAATGGATTATAGGTCGAGTTACGTTACTAACTCAAGTTACATTTTAATTAGGGAATGTGATTATCAAGGTCATATATGTATAAAAATAATTATATTATCTTTTAGTAAGCTTTGGAACAACTAAAGTTTTTAAGGGTGTCCTTAGAGAAAAATAAGTATAAAAAAACTTGGGTATTCATATAATTATATAAGTGATGTAGGGTATTAGATATTATGCTTATATCTAAAATATTAGATTTGTAATGAGTTATAGTGAAGCGGGAACTTCAACCATATTTAATATTGTCCTTTAGTTCATACGAGGTGTAAACTTGATTTACCATTTAATCGAGGTTATAATAATTGTTAGTGATGTGATATGTTAGCTAGTGGGAACAAATAGTTTATATGTAGTATAGTGGAGTTATGAAATCAAGATGACAGGATCCAATTCTGTAGCATCAAAAGATGAAAACATGTGTGCATTAAATATTTTGTGAGAGTAATTTATGTGCAAGTGATTAGACTTTTTTAGATTAAAATAGTGCATTGCGATATATGCCTTAAAATGTATGTTTTCATTTAATTATTATTTAATCTAGGATATACTCATATGGTATAATCTCTATTTATTAATTTAATAATTACAATGTAAGATGGTTTGTTCATGTTGAGTAGAGTGATTTAGGCACAATGAGATAATATAGTATGGGATATCATGGAATACTTTAGTTTAAAAGTATTTGCCTAGATGGTACATAATGTTGTTGCATGCCTAGACTGTTACTCACATTGATTGATTAAATGTAGGTGTTGGTTAGTACTTGATTAATATGTGTGTAACATTTGGTAGGATATCATTTATATGTACATACAGTCTTGAAAGTGTAAACGAATGTTAAAAAAAATTATATGCATTGTATGACTTGCTTGTTATAGTTATGTTTTGACTCAATATGAGTGTAGGTTTCTATGATTCTATGACTACTTAGTATGACTGATTATGGAGAAAATAGTAGTTGTACCTTAAAACCCTAGACTATGATAATATGGATTATAATGGGGATTGTTGTTTGGATCTTGTTGTAGTAATTTTGAATTTGCAGTTTAATATGAATGTGAAACATACTTGGGTGGTATGAACTATAGGTTTTATTCTTGTATGAGTTAAATTAATCCATAATTCATTCATGTGTGGTTGATATAAAAGTATACTTTGCTTATTTTTATGTACAGTATGTGATGTGATTAGTATGAGTATTTGAGTTATATACTATGTTATATATGCTTATTTTATAAATTGTATTGATGATACTAATAGGTAGTGAGACGGATTCCACTAGCCTAGATAGTACCACCAATAAATAATCTGATCAAGTGGTGTGTTATGAAATTGACCGATCTAAAAGATCGTATGAAAACTTTGGTCAAAGTAATGTTTGATATACATTGTCATTTCATATGTTTGATTTGCATGTTGTGCGATATCATATTAGAATGAATTTATTTATGGTACACTGCATGTTTATAGAAATCTTATAATATACGGGGTACTAACATGTCTCACTGAATTCTCGCACCGTTTTATCTACCTATCCATGAACGGAGGGTCATTTCCTAATAGGGGATTGTGTGGGGGATCATTGGTCCATGATTGGAATGGTAAAGCATTCAGATGATACTCTCTCTCCCCACTACAATACTACCTAAAAACAACACTTGAGATTATCATTAATATACGAGTTAGATCGACTTGAACTTCGGAGAGCTTGGTATTTGTTTATTATATTAAGCCGTATGCTTAAAAGAATGTAAATATATTATGTATTTCTATATTTAAACGATGGTTGTTATATTATCAGACAAGTGATGACTATATCCTATTGTACTTGTTTTCCCTAAAGTTGTATAAAATTTATATTATATGCAGTATTTAAATTAGAATACTATTGTTCTGAGTTATGTTTTAAATATGCTATATTGTTTAATTTCAATGAATTGATTGTTAAGTTATTTTTTTAATTGTTTTAAAAAAATTACTACATTTTTTAAATACAACTTGAAGGGTTATCACATGTGGAATCTAAATCACTTCATTTAGTGCCACACCATTTTATTGACAATGGTTAAAAAAATCCAAGGGAGATTTCTGAGGTAAATATCCACATAAGAATTATACTCTGTGATGTGAAAATTCAATAGTTCAATCAAAATTTTATACTTTAGGGTTCACTGAAATGGGTTATTGTATTCTTTCATTGTTATAGATAATCCTCTGAGATGGGTTATAGTATTCTTTCATTGTTATAGAGAATCGTAACAATCATGTTTTTACCGGCTCTTATATTTTCAAGAATCTAGTCAATATTATTTTCATTTTCCTACAAATCCCAAGCTTCTCTTGTCTTATGCTTATTCAGTCATGTTCAAAATTTGGTTCACCCCAGATTTACTCCTCTCAACGTCACCACATTCTATATGGTTAAGAACAAAACTCTTAAATTTTGTAGTTACTCACCTTTATTTAAAATTATATTAACATCATAATTGAGAAAATATTTTTCATATGGTGTACTTATAAACATCACGATAGACATTTATGTAAAATGTGACAACATATATTAAGAATGTGAATTATTTGATAAAATTATTGAAGATAATGTGGTCATATGGATTTAATATATATAATTATTTTTTGTGAAGAGGAAAGGATGTTTTAATATGTTAGTTATTTTAATAGATGTTTATTCCATTCTTTTATATTAATTATGAAATTGAAATAAAAAATTATTATTATATTAAAATATTTTGAAATGATTGAATCAATTTCTCAAACAATTTATGTGTTTTTTTTTGTTATTATATTTTCCAACTAAGAGTGTGTCAACTTAGATATTGTATTAAGATATTATGTAATCAATGTGCATTATTTTTTCAAATAATTTAAGGTTTTTATTCAAATGTATGTACATCTATCAAACACATAACTAAATAATAGAGTTAAGAAATTTATTTATATTTTAACATTACAACATGAGATGTTAGTAAATGTTTTAACAATATAAGAAAATTAAGTTGGTTGAGTATCACTTGAAAATGTTGTCTTCTAATACTTTGAAAAGAATATCCTTATACACATTGAATTTCGTATGTAATTCAAGCATAGATATATTGACATTAGTATTGTTTAACTAAATCATAATATCATAATTTTATGTGACATTTAACTTAAACATAGGAAATTTAATGAGATTTGGACGGATGTTTTGGTTGTTTCCACTTTAAGATTTTGGAAGATTAAGAGGAACTGTTGCATTCTTTGTTCAAGCTCTCCTTTGTATAATATTGTTCACCTCAAAATAATTCATTATTCATTCAAGAATGTGTTTATATTGAATCAATACATGTTTACATAAGGCACTAGAGCTATTAAACATAGGAAATTTAAGGAGATTTGGAGGGATGTTTTGGTTATTTCCACTTTAGATTTTGGAAGATTAAGAGGAATTGTTGCATTCTTTATTCAAGCTTTCTTTTGTATAATATTGTTCACCTCAAAATAATTCATTATTCATTTGAGAATATATTTATATTGAATCAATAAATGTTTACATAAGACACTAGAGCTATTATATCATTGATAAAAAAAGAGAGAAACATTTTTCACAATTACATAAAACCCTAACATATCTTGGAAGATAATCAAACATCTTACAACTTTCTACTAAAACAATATACTTTAATATGAATACTATTGTTTTGTACAATATAAATAATATAATATATAACAAAATGCATATATTAAGATTATATTATATAACATCATACATTTGAAAACATGACATTTATATAGAAGAATAACATTTAAGATTTACAGTAAACAAGAAAATATACTTATTTATAATATGAACTACAATCCATAAAATATATTACAATATATAATTACAAGAGATTATGACATATTAAAATATAAAATTACAAAAAATATTAAGAAACTATAATTATTATCATTGTTCCCAAAACATTAAAAAGTAAAATATATTATATACTTTCACCTTTTTAAAATTAAGGTTTATTATTTCTAAATTTTTTTTAATGCTTTCACCTTTTAAAGGTTTAGTATGTTTATTTCAATTTTTATTTAATTGTAATAGTTATAAGTTTTTGTTATTAAAATATAGAAATCAATTTTCTATTAATTTATTTATCATTTAACTAATAAAAAATTTAAAATAATTTGTTATTTTAAAAATTATAAAATTTGACATATATAAAAATATGCTATAAAATATTATTTAAACATATTTTATTTTATTTTTAATAATTATAAATTATTATTTTTTTCTAAATATTTTTAAATATACACACTATTAATTCTGAGTTACAATAATATTCAAATCAATAAACAACTAAAATATTACTAAAGCAATTAAGTGTTGATGTTGGAGGAGCAGCTTCGGGCTCCCACTTCCAGCCCAATGTCTTGGACTTTTGATGGAGGCCGACAGGAAGATTGAAGTGATGTGTCTCTTTGCTAACAAGGAGATTGAAGAGATGTGTCTCTTTCCTCTCACTTGTATATATAATGATTCCTCATTATTCAAGATATAGATATATTCAATCACAAGTATAATTTATAAGATAGAGCAGACTTCTAAAAAGTAAATCAGATTTATCTTGTTGTGTTCATTATTCATTGTGTTGCAATTTTTGATTCTTTCAATTATGATCATATATCTAACATGGTATAACAGCGGGTTTGAAGAAGATCGTGATCAAACTTGTCATTGCAGCAATACTCTCTATTGTTCTTTATATCTCTTGTCTATCCCTATTTTAGTCAAGATGGTGAACAGTCTTAAAATTGAGGATAGACTCGAAGGAGCATCCAACTTCACATCATGGAGGTTTAGATTCATGCTTACCTTGGAATAAAATGACTTGGTTGAGTTTGTGGAAACCAAAGTTCCCGAACCATTGGAGGAAGAAGAGAAGTTGCAGTGGAAAAAGAAAGACATCAAGGCAAAGAAGATATTGGTTGACTCCGTTAAAGATCATATTGTTTCGATTGTCTCTAAGTTGAAGATGGCAAGGGACATGTTTAAAATCCTGGAGGAGATGTACGAAATCAACAACACCAGTCGTGCTCTTTCACTAAAGCAACAACTACATCATGTGAAAATGGCAAAAGGAGAAACAGTTATTGCTTACTTTATGAAGATTTTAGAATTAAGAAATCAACTCTCTACAATTGGTCATGTAGTTGATGACAAAGACTTGACCATGCTTGCTCTCAATGGCATTCCTTCATCATGGGAATCCTACATTCAAAGAATCAGTGCAAGATCGAAACTTCCCAAGTTTGATCGATTGAGGGTAGATTGCATTCAAGAAGAGTCTAGATTGGTCGCTAGAGGAACTGGTCAAAGCTTTACCAATGAAGACATTCATGTCCTTGCCGCTCAATCATTTAAGAAGAAAAGAAAGAATGAGAAGAAAGGATTCTTCAAGAGGAATAGAGATAATGGAACTGATGGTGCTTCCGCTTTCAAGAAGAAGAGGGACCTCTCCAAAATCCAATGCTTTAGGTGTGACAAGTATGGTCATATTGCCAAACATTGTCCCTCCAGGCCTAAGCAACAAGCCACCATTGCAGATGTTGATGATGCCTCTCCTCAGAAGGAAACATGTGAATATTTGTTCAATTTGGCATTATCAAGCAATGTACCTACCGACACCAACACTTGGTTGATTGATAGTGGTGCATCTCTACACATCACTGGTTTTAAGAAGCATTTATCAAACTTGATGGAGAGAAATTCTAGTGAGCAAGTTATCATTGGAGATGATGCTAGCTATTCAGTGAAAGGGATTGGAATCTCTTCTCTCCACTTAAAATCTAGCATTACTCTAAGGTTAAGTGATGTTCTCTATGTTCTAGGCATCAAACGAAATTTGGTTTCCATTTTAGCCTTGGAAGACAAGGGTTATCAAGTTGCCTTCTCCGAAGGCAAAATTTTTGTGTGGATGAAGAATTCCAACTTCAAAACTACTTGAATAATTGGAGTTAGACATGAGAGCCTCTATAGGATAATCACTTGTCCACTTCAGGCATGAGTGCATGATTCTTCAAGCTTGTGTGATCTTTGGCATAGAAGATTGGCTCACCTACACTTTTGAGCTCTACCCATCATGGAGAAGATGGTCACGGGTCTTCCAAAATTCAACCAGGAGCATGAAGGTACCTGCAAAGGTTGTGCCATGGGTAAGAATACTAAAAGACCATTTTATAGCAGATAAAGTAGATCTAAATGTATTATAGATCTCATTCATTCTGATTTATGTGGTCCAATGTCTGTTGCTTCTTTGAGTGGTTTCTTGTATTACATTATTTTTATTGATGACCACTCTAGAAAGACTTGGATTTATTTCTTGAAATTTAAAGAATCTAAATAAGTACTCGAGAGGTTCAAAGAGTTTAAAGCTCAGATAGAGAACTTATCTGGGAAGGGGATCAAAGTTTTGAGATCTGACAACGGAGGGGAGTATACCTCTGATGAATTTCATAACTTTTGCATTGAAATGGGGATTAAGAGGGAGTTTTGTATTCCTTACAACCCTCAACAAAATGGTGTTGTAGAAAGGAAGAACAGATCTATTGTAGAACCTGCCAAAGCTATGATTCATGACCAAGATTTGCAAATCTTCCTTTGGGCTAAAGCATCTAAGACAGTTGTTTATGTTCAGAATAAAAGCCCTCACCGCATTTTAGAGAACATGACTCCTGAAGAAGCTTTCACAGGGGTGAATCTGGAAGTAAGTAAATTGAGTATCTCAGTATATTTTCACATACCAAAAGATAAAAGGACTAAGTTGAATCCTTTTGGCAAGAAGGGAATATTTGTAGGCTATAGTGAAACTTCAAAAGCCTATAGAATGTACACTACAGGTTAGAAGTTGATTGAGATTAGTAGGGATGTTACATTTAAAGAGGATGTTGCATTCAAAAGATCTAAGAGCATTCATATGGAGATAGATAATGAAGACCAAGAGTTTCCTCAGGATATGGAAGTTGACCATACTCTTGAAATTCAGAGGGAGGTTTTGAATTCAACAGAAGATGATGTTCCAGTTAAGCCTTTGGAACCAACTAATGGACCTAGTGACATTGTTATAGTATGGAAAAGGCCTCGGTGGACTCAAGAAAACATGCAAGAGGCAAGAAAATATACAGCTCCCCAAAGATCTCTTAGAGAAAGCAAGAGACCTCATAAGTTCTCAGATTATGTGTTATTAATGAGTCAAATTATTGAGTCTAAGCCTTCTAGTGTTAAGGAAGCTACTAGTCAACACGTATGGAGAGATGTTATGGCTGAAGAGTATCAATCCATCCTCAATAATGATGTTTGGGATATCATACCTAGACCTGAAGGAAAATCTATTGTTTCTTCTAAGTGGCTCTTCAAGATCAAGCATGTAGCTGATCGAAGCATTGAGAAGTACAAGGCTAGGTTTGTGGCTAGAGGATTCTCTCAAAAAGAGGGAGTATATTATGAGGAAACCTTTTCTCTAGTTGCTCATTATACATCCATCAGAACCATCATTGTTATTGCAACATTTAAAGGATGGAAATTACACCAAATGGACGTGAAGACAACATTTCTAAATGGTGTAATCAAGGAAGAGGTATATATTGAGCAACCCGATGGTTTTGAGGTTCATGGGAAGGAGTCTCATGTTTGCAAGCTGAAGAAGGCTTTGTATGGCCTTAAGCAAGCTCCTCGTGCTTGGTACGAAAGAATTGCTCGATACTTGATGAGCTTGGATTTCTCTAAGAATGATGTTGATTCAAACCTATACTTCAAGCTAATTGATGTCAATGCATTAATCTTGGTTCTCTATGTTGATGATCTTCTTATTACCGGAGAAGATCACCTCATTTTCAAATGTAAGAAGGAGTTAGCTTCAGAATTTGAAATGAAGGATCTTGATCTCTTACATTACTACCTTGGTTTAGAAGTACGGCAGAAACTAGATGAGATCATTCTAAGTCAAGGGAAGTATTCTATTGACATATTGAAGAGATTTGGTATGATAAATTGCAAATCGATGTCTGCACCGAAGGAGTCAAATTTGTTGAAATTAAAAGAGACTGCAGCTAGTTCAGATCTGGTGGATCCTAGCATGTACAGACAAATGATTGGTTCATTGATGTATCTAGTTAATACTAGACCAGATATTTGCTATGCAGTGAGTGCACTTAGTCAGTTCATGTGTGAACCAAGACAAATACATCTAGTTGTAGTGAAGTATATCCTAAGATACTTGCATGGCACAGTTGGATATGGCTTGAGATATTCTTCTAGTGTAGACTTGAAACTACATGGATATACTGATTCTAATTGGGCAGGATGTGTCTCTGATCGGAAGAGCACCTCTGGATGTTGCTTTAGTTTGGGATCTGCTATGATTTCCTATTGCAGCAGGAAATAGTCATCTGTAGCATTGAGTACAGCAGAGGCATAGTATATTGCAGCTTGTATGGCAGCTCGAGAAGCAGTATGGCTTTGTAAGCTCCTTGCAGGATTGTTTGAACAATCAATGGAGCCTACAATCATTCATTGTGATAACCAAAGCTGTGTGAAGATTTTTGTCAATCCAATGTTTCATGATAGAACTAAGCATGTTGAGATCAAATACAATTATATCAGAGATATGGTATTAAGGAAAGCTATTGATTTGAGGTATATCAGCACTGATGAGCAAACGGCAGACATTCTCACCAAGCCTCTCTCCAAGTTAAAGTTTGTGTACTTTAGAGATAAGCTTGGTATAGTGGAGAATACAGCCTTAACTAAGAAAGAGTCTCAGTATCAGAAATCCCTTGATAACGAGTTCTTCTCTGTTAGAGAAATTCGAGGTGAAATCCTTTGATAACGAGTTCTCTGTGAGAGAAGTTCGAGCTGAAATCCCTTGATTCCACACTCTAAGAGAGCCATGATGGATGTCATCCATTGTGGTTGACATCACGATGAGGTGATGTCTTATGTAGCTGGAAGTATCCTCCCTAGCTGAGAGGGAGTGTTGATGTTGGAGGAGCAGCATCGGGCTCCCACTTCCAGCCCAACATCTTGGACTTTTGGTGGAGGCTGATAAGGAGATTGAAGTGATGTGTCTCTTTGCCAATAGGGAGATTGAAGAGATGTGTCTCTTTCCTCTCACTTGTATATATAATGATTCCTCATTGTTCAAGATATAAATATATTCAATCACAAGTATAATTTATAAAACAGAGCAGACTTCTAAAGAGTAAATCAGATTTATCTTGTTGTGTTCATTATTCATTGTGTTGTAATTTCTGATTGTTTCAATTATGTTCATATATCTAACATTAAACATGTAGTGTCATATAATGCTGGTTTCAATTTCCAATGTATAATTTAAAGATAGTGGATCAATATTTTCCAACACAATTCATACAATCAATATCCTTTTGTTGTGCTCTCTTCTTTTTTTCTGACCTTTTATTTTTTTTAAGGGCACCTTTTTGTTAGTGGATTAACTTAAGATAGAGGCCAGTTTGAATGTATTTCATAAATATTATACTATTTATTTTAAAATGACAATTATTATATGCCTATCATTAATCTCTTCGAGCTTCGTACCTTCAAGATCGTATTTCAACCAGCAGCTCTATTTTTCTGAAACCAGTTTAATCAAAATTGAGACTAAAAGAAGTATATCCATTTTTATAGTCTTTAATATGGAAAAATTTGTGCAGTGAATAGTAGAGTGAAATACAATACACAAATTGTTTGTCATTTATTATTTTTGAAATATTTAGATTTTATCCATCATCAACATAACTGTTTTGGCAATAGCATAATTAATTTCAATAATGACGATCCTATAATAGGCAATTTACTGTGTTTTTTCTTTCTTCTTTCATTTGAAGCAATTGTTTATGTTTTATAGGTATTTGTAAATGCATGGAATGTACCAAGTAAAACATTAAAGGCAATTCTCCTAGTGTCGGGACGAAAATATTTTTAATTATTTTTTTAAAAAATTCAAGGAGACTTGCATATCACATTATTTTGATGCATATTTTTAAGTGGAAATTTTGAATGTATATTAAAACAATTTTTCATATTTCCTTTCACTGTTAAATACCCGTATGTGTTTACATGCTAAAATAAAATGTGAGAAGCTTTTGAAAAGTTTTTTTTTTTTTTTAAATTGCAGTTGTTTTTATTTATATTTAAATTAATAATGATCATTTTTTAATTTTATTATTTTACATTGATATCAGAGAGGGGGAGGGAGTGGGATGAAAAGGTGTAATGGTATGACTGGATTGACAATCGATTAATTAAAAGTAGATGTAATAAAAAATATATATGGAGAAACGTACAAGAATATAATTAATAATAATTATAAGTGATTTTTTTTTAAAAAAATAATTATATATTTACCATATATTAGAATATATAATAAATAAAATATATATATTCTTGTGATAATTTTATTTACTTTAAAATAAAAGAATTTACTTATTTATTTACCATGTTGACATATATGATATGTATTATATTTGTTATTGTAATAATTTTATTTATTTTAAAATAAAATAATTTATTTATTGATTTTATATTTATTATTGTGGTAATTTTTAATTTAAAATAAAATTATTTATTTATTTAATATATGATAAAGTAAAATTTATTTATTTATTTTATATTTATTATTGTGGTAGTTTTATTTACTTTAAAAATTTAAAAATGTTTATTTATTTTATATTTATTATTGTGGTAAATAAAATAATTTATTTATTTATTTAAGTTTTTAATTATTTAATTCATATAAAATCGATAGTATTAATAAAAAAAAATGAAGAGAATAACAAGGTTTCAAATAATTTATAAAATCATATACCATATCAATTGCCAAATACAATCAAAATCATAATGAACTTCGTTCCATCTACCACTCATTTTACAATTGATGAATGTTGGATTTAATATTTAAGAACTGAAAATTTTCAATCAACTTTTTATATATTAATTTATGTCAATATCTTCATTCAAGAGATGATATTATATTTTAATTTTTAAAAGACAAATATTTAAAATTAAAAATGAGATGAAAAAATAAAATTAATAATAATTAAAATTATAGTAATTAAAATTTTAAGATGACAAATATTTGACATTAAAAATGATACAATAGAATATAACTAGCATAATTAAAATTATAGTAACTTAAATTTTCAATTACTTGACATTAAAAATGATACAATAAATTATAACTAGCATACATATCTTAAATAGATCTATATAAAATACACATATAGATAATGTGATATAAGTGCCTCAAGAATGATATTTATGGATGTATTTTATATATAAAAAACACTGAATAATTTATTATTCTTCAAATAAAGCTATATACATATTCTAAACATCTAATCATAATTACTAGTCCCAATTTTAACTTTAAAAATCAATATGAAATTATATATAATTTATAAAACAATTTTCATTCTTTTTCAATTATATTTTAAATCTAAAAAATAGAATTCACATCCAATTAGAATAATTTAAGTGTAATAAAATATTTATAATTAATAAGAAGAAGAAGAAGAAAAAAGAAAAAGAAAGGAAAATTTTCCTTAATCTTTCAAAATTTACAAAGTAATTAAAAATTTTGTTGAGAAATATTTGGAAATAATGAAATGAGTGAGTTCACTTTTATTTCTAATATTTAATTACAATATTTTTTAATATAATAAATTAAAATATTATATATTGATTGATTAATATGATATTTTTTATAATATAATATTTTTTATTATTTTTAATATTATTTATCTAAACCAAAATATTAAGTATTATATTACCTATCTTCTTTATCTACAACAAAAAAAATCATTTATAAAGATCATATTTCAATCATGCATTTGTATACATTTTTTATCTACACCAAAAAGTCATTTATAAAATTTATTGTTAAGCACAAACTATAATGAGAAGGGGCAGGGGGGAGATGAGGGGGTGATTTAGTGTATTATATATCTTTTAATTAATCTGATTTATTTTCTTTAACCGCTAAATCACACATTCAAGATATGCAATAAAATTGAAACAATAATATGCACCACACGAGAGAGCGAGAGAGAGAGAGAGAGAGAGAGAGAGAGAGAGAGAGAGAGAGCATATTTTTACGAGGAAATCCAAAGTGAGAAAAATCATGAAAAACAATCTCAAGTATATGAATGAGCACCAAATCAAAATACAACGTTCACAAGCGCTAACTTACAAGGGCTCCAACCCCTTTGTCAAGCACCAACACAGCAACTATTTGTGAACGCCAACTCACAAGAGCACCAACTCCTTGCAAAGATTTGTGAGCACCAACCCAAAAGAGCACCAACCCCTCTTGTGTATAAAACATAACTATCTCTCAATGTTGTTTACTCAACAATTGATAGAACTCTACGATATCTCATACTTTTCTCTCTTCGAAAACAAATACAAAACCATGCACTCTCTTGCATATTTCAAATGGCTTCTCAAGCCTTTATTTATAACTTTCCAAATGACCTTTGGCATTCACCCTTTGTGACCCTTAAATCCTCATAGAAAATGGTGCCAAACTTGCATGACCCTTCATATCCCTGCATTTGAAAAGTCATATGGTGACCCTTCATAAGTAAAAGTGTCATTTTCTCTTTTGTCTTTATCTTGGTGACTTTTTATATTCCTCAAAATAACCCTTCATGGAAAAATGCACCATACCCTCTTTTATCTTCACATGGTGACTCTTAGAATTTCTCAAGATGACTCTTCATAAAAAAATACGTCCCATTCATCTTTCATCTTTTATCCCGTGACTCTTTGACTTCTCCATGGGCCCTCTTTTGACTTATATACAAACAAAAATATATTCATTAATATTAAATAAATATTAACACACATTAGCCAAAATATGAATATTAAAAACACCATTAAATGCAATGGGGCCTTTATCACCAATAATGTTTGACCTCTGACATCAATGACAATATTTCTAAAAATATCCCTCTTTGTCATTGATGGCAACCTCAAACTAAAACCATCACATCTTGAAACTTGCACATACTACCATCTGAAAAATATATAGTAACTCTCCCTTATTGTAGCAACTTGTACCTATTCTTTGTACTTGTTTCTATACCTATTATTCTTCCCCTTTGATATCAATAGCAAAGGGCCTACCTAAAGTTAACACTTAGCTCCCCCTCAACTAATGTTGAACCTCAATGGTAAGAAGTGAAAAAAATTAATCCCAACTTCTCTTTCAGATACTCAAATATGTCTTTTGATAGTGCCTTTGTGAAAATATCTACAATCTGCTCTGTAGTACTGATATACTTTATTTTAACATGTTGATCTGTAATCTGCTCTTTCAAAAAGTGATATCTAATGGAAATATGTTTTATTCTTGAATGCATCACTAGATTTTTTGAAATATTAATAGTACTTATGTTGTCACAAAAAAAAGGAATAGGTTCATCATATTTTACCTTGATATCTTTCAAAGTTTGCTTCCTCCAAAGAACTTGAGTGCAACATAATACCACTATAATATATTTTAATTCAACTATAGAAAGTGATACTGAATTTCATTTCTTGTTTAGCCATGATACTAAGCTATCACCAAGGAAGAAAGCTCCTCCACCTGTACTCTTTCTGTCATCCAAGCACCCTGCCCAATATGAATCTATATAAGCAACAAAAGTGAAATCTTTGCCTATGAGATACCACAATATATAATCCAATGTCCCCTTGATATATCTAAATATTCTCTTCACCAAATAAACATGATAATCTTTTAGAGATGATGGATATCTTACAATCATATCTAATGCATGCATGATGTCTGACCTTGATGATGTCAAATATAAAAGACTATCAATCAAAGATCTATACAAAGATTGATCTATAACAGGTGAATCTTCATCTTTGCTCATCTTATTTTATGTACACATTGGTGTGCCAACTAGGGCACAATCCTAAAAACTAAATTTTTTCAACATTTTCTTAGCATATTTACTTTGAGATATAAAAATGCTTTTATCTGACTGAAATATTTATAATTCTAAGAAAAATGATAATTCTCCAAGCATAGACATCTTAAATTTTTTTTGCATATTATTAAAAAATTATTTTGTCATCTTTTCAATGTTTCCTCCAAAAATGATGCCATCAACATATACCATAACAATCAAATGATGTTCACCTTTTATTTTTATATAGAGATTATTTTCATTAAATCCTCTCTTGAAACTTTGATCATGCATGTACTTATCAAGTCTTGCATGCCAAGCTCTAGGAACTTATTTCAATCCATACAATGCTTTCTTAAATTTGCATACATGGCTACTAATATTTGAGAGAATAAATCTCCCAGACTGCTCAATATAGACCTCTTCTTCTAGATTCTCATTTAGGAAAGCAGATTTGACATCCATCTGAAACATTTTAAAAAATTTAAACACTGTACATTCAAGAAACATTCTAATAGCCTTTAACCTTGTCACTAATGCAAAAGTTTCTTCAAAATATATTCTCTCAATTTGAGCATATCCTTTACATACTATTCTTGCTTTATTCTTCATCACTTCTCTATTTTCATTCAACTTATTTTTATAAACCCATTTTGTTCCTATCACATTGTGATCTTTTGGTCTAGGCACTAATTCTCAAGTATCATTCTTTTATATCTAATTTAATTCTTCATCCATAACCTTAAACAAATGCTTATTATGTCTAGCTTTTGAAAAAGTTCTACGTTGAATTTTAGATAACAAAGAGAAATTAATTTGCTCAAATTTTCTTACCATCATTCTTCTAGTGTGAATTCCTTCATTTATGTCCTCGATGATGTCACTTTTATTATGATTTTTTTAACATATTTAGATGGATTTGTGATGTCATTTTTCTCCTTCTTCTCATCTTCATTTGATTCTTTAAAATCTTCCTCTTCAATGATTTCAGGTATGTCTACTAGATCACTGATTCTTTGTGTTACATCTTCTTTTATCCTTACACTTGCACTTTCAACAATTTTCTTGGTTTTTTTGTTATAATATTTATAAGCTTTACTTTTACAAGAATAACCAAAAAATATACCTTCATCTACTCTGGATTCAAACTTATCAATTTTTTCATCGGTTCTCTTTATGAAGCATCTATTGTCAAAAACTCTAAAATAATCAATTGTTGTTGGTTTGTATTTTCATAGCTCATAAGGAGTCTTGTCATTATTGACTCTCAATAATGCTCTATTTTGAATATGCACTACTGTAAAAACTACCTCTCTCCAATATTTATCTGCTATCTTAGATTTGTTTAACATTATCTTCACCATCACCTAAACTATTCTATTTTTTTGTTCAACTACTTCATTTTACTATAGAGTTTTGGTTGTTGAATAATGTCTCTTTATTCCATGGTCTTCAAAAACTTTAATAAATTGATCTGACATAAATTATCTTCCTCAATCTAATTTTAGACACTTAATCTTCAAACTGATTTCATTCTCAACTAATGCTTTGAAATGTCTGAAAGCTTCTAATTTTTTTTTAAAAAATATTACCCAAGTCATACGTGAAAAATCATCAATAAGAAACATGAAATATTTCTCACCTTGAGTACTTTGAGTTCTCATAGGTCCACACAGATCAGTGTGAATAAGCTCTAGCATTTAAGTGGTCGAGTACCTTTTTGTTTTGAACCGCCTTCTACACTACTTCCCATGCTGACAAGGTTCACAAAGCATGTCAAATGGCTTTATAATCTTTAAAAGATTTTTAACTGCTTGCTTCTTACTGATGTTGACAATATTATCAAAACTTATGTGCCTCATTTTTTTGTGCCATAGCCAACTTTATTTTATCTGACTCAAACATCTTTGATCTTCGATGTCCGATAACATATATAAATTATTATCTATTTTCTGAGTATCTGCAACTAACATATCTAAATTTTTTCTTCTAATTTAATAACCTTTTGCATAAAACTTTAGTGTGTGTCCTTAATCACACATTTGACTTACACTCAAAATATTATGCTTAAGACCTTCTACATACAAAATATTTTCAATTTTAATTATACCATTATCCAAACATAGTGTATCTTTTTTGACAATTATGGGTGTAGTATTGTCTCCAAATTTTACTATGCCACCATTTATCTTTTTCAAGGTTATGAAATTGCTCTTGTCTCCTATCATGTGCCTCAAACATCCACTATTAATGAACCATAGATTTTCTTTATTTCTTACATGCAACGCTGTCTGCACCAACATAGATTTTTTAGGTTGTTTTTCTGCCATGAACTTGTTTAAACTTTTTTTTTATGAATAGAGCTTTGAAACTCTAGTCTTTCTTGACTGATTTGAACACGCTTTTACAGGGTCGATCTATGTGTCTGAAGTTGTTACACTTGTAACATATTATGGCCTCTTCATTAAAGCCTGATAGAGTAGTAAAAGAGTTGTGGCTTTTGCTTGACTTTGCATGACTTTCTTTCTCTTTATTTTTAAAATTGTTAGCCCTTTTTTGACATTCTATTTTCTTATGACCATATCCATTACAATAAAAATAGTAACCATAAAAATAGGACATGTTTGTGTATCTCTAACTTGATTACTTTTTATAGCTCTGATCTTTCCAACCTTCTTTATTTGAGATATTCTTTGTATTTTTAACTTTTTTTTTAATTCTTCTTTTATAAGAGCTTCAGCATAGCTCTTTCCTTTTTCTTTATCTATGAAAGTAGTGACTTCTTATTTCTCTTTTTCAAATTTGATATTTATCTTATCTGAGATTGATATTTGACTTTCTAATATCTTACTCAACATATTAGTGCTATTCTCAAATTTTTAATCATTAACTACTTTATCACTGATTGTTTTATTTATTTTTTCAAGCTCTGCTTTTAAAGAAGCAATTTTAATAACATACATTTCACATTCTTTACTTACTTTTTGTAATTGTGTTGTTAGAGCTTTTTCATTCTTCTTGGCTTCTTTTAAGTGTGCTTATAGATATTCAATTGTTTCCTTTGACTCCTTTTCATTTTTCTTGATCTGGAGTTTTAATCTTTGATTTTTCTTTTCAAGAGTTTTTAACTCTTCTAAGGCATAAATGAGCTCTCCTTTTAGATTCACTTTGGCTTCATCATGTTCTTCTTGATCATCTGTACTTTTACTTACTGAGGCATCTTCATGTATGGCCATGAATAGAATATCTTATTCTTCTGAATCACTGACTCATTTATCTTTGGATGAACTAAGATCTTTAGAATACAAATTCTTCTTCTTGAATCTCTTCTTGAATTTTTTTTTGAAATTCGTGTTGTGAGTAGACTTTCCTTCTTCTTTTTTGCCATTGCCCTTATCTGGGCACTTAGTTACAAAATATCTAATCTTTTCACAATTAAAATATTTAAAAGGTAATTTTTCTTGATATTTTTATGTGCCTTTTTTTG
Organism: Torreya grandis; assembly: GCA_037957365.1. NCBI lineage: Eukaryota > Viridiplantae > Streptophyta > Pinopsida > Cupressales > Taxaceae > Torreya > Torreya grandis. The sequence continues at coordinate 477,551 of JARHVA010005973.1, forward strand.
GCTTGCGAATGAATAGAGATTCATTGTCATCTTCATCATCGTTAGAACTGTCACTTGATTCTTAAATCTTAGCCTTCTCTTTCTTTGATGTCTTGAAGGCATCTTCTCTTTTTGAGGGTTTTTCTTGTTCGATCCGCATCTCATATGTCGTAAGAATACCATGTAGCTCATCCATCTTTAGCTTGACTAAATTTTTCATTTTTTTAATTGTTGAAACTTTTGCATCATATCTGAATGGTAGAGATCTCAAAACTTTTTGAAGCACAATTGATTTTTCTAACTTTTTTTCAAGAACTTGAATCTGATTAACTATTTGATCAACTCGTAAAAGATAACTTTCTATATTTTCTTTCTCTTCCATCTTTAAACTCTCAAACTGTCTTTTGAAAGTTTGAAGTTTAGCTTGTTGAACCTTTCCTTCACCTTTGTAAATATTCTCAAGTTTTACCCAAGTTTCATGAATAGATTTACATTGCATAACTTTAACAAGTTTTTATTCACATAAAATAGCATTTAAAGCTTTAGCATTATTTTCACTTGCCTTCTTTTTTGTCAGAGTAGTTACAACTGTCTGTGACTCTTCATATTCCTCCACCACTGCTTGTCAAATGTTGAATCCAAGGGCCATCAAATAAGTCTTCATTCTTATGCTCCAAAAAATATAATTCATCCCATCAAACAAAGGTGTCTTACTTGTAGAAAATCCTTTATGTGATCCAGCGATCATGCTTCTCCGATCTACCTTAAACTGTAAAAAAAAATTGAAAAGAACCTGCTCTTAAACCAATTGTTAAGCACGAAATATACTGAAAGGGGGGGTGACTCAGTGTATTATATATCTTTTACTTAATTTAATTTTTTTTTTAACCACTTAATCACATATTCAAGATATGCAATTAAACTGAAACAATAATATGCACCACACGAGAGAGAGAGAGAGAGAGAGAGAGAGAGACACCATATTTTTACGTGAAAACTCAAAGTGAAAAACTACAGAGAACAATCTCAAGTATATGAATGAGCACCAACTCAAAATACAAAGTTCACAAGCACCAACTTGCAGGAGCACCAACCCCTCTTGTGTATCAAACACAATTATCTCTCAATGTTGCTTACTCAACAAATGATAGAACTCTACAATATCCCCTGCTTTTCTCTCTTCGAAAATTACTACAAAACCATGCACTCTCGCATATTTCAAATGGCTTTTCAAGACTTTATTTATAGCTTTCCAAATGACCTTTGGCATTCACCCTTTGTGACCCTTCAATCTTCATAGAAAATGACGCCAAACTTGCATGACCCTTCGTATCCTTGCATTTGAAAAGTCATATGGTGACCCTTCATAAACAAAAGCATCATTTCCTCTTTTGTCTTTATCTTGGTGACTTTTCATATTCCTCAAAGTGTCTCTTCATGAAAAATGCATCATACCCTCTTTTGTCTTCACATGGTGACTCTTAGAATTTCTCAAGATGACTCTTCATGACAAAATGTGTCACATTCCTCTTTCATCTTTTACTCCGTGACTTTTTGACTTCTCCATAGGCCCTCTTTTGATTTATATGCAACCAAAAATATATTCATTAATATTATATAAATATTAACACACATTAGCCAAGATATAAATATTAAAAACACCATTAAATGTAATGGAGCTTTTATCACCAATAATGCTAAACCTTTGACATCAATGACAATATTTCCAAGAATTATATTTCAATCATACATTTATACGCATTGTTGTGAAAAGACTTCATTTCATTTCTTTTTATATGTTAAATTACATTTAACATTTTGATATATATATATATATATATATATATTCCTCTAAACTGTTAGATTCCCTCACTATGTTTATATATAATAATAAAAAAATATCACATTAATCAATCGGTACCAAATCTCTTGAAACAAACAAGGGTTATATCAAATCTTTTTAAACGTTCCAGTCCAATATAATGTCTTTCAGACAAGGCTGCAATTTCTCACAAAACCTCTCAAACTCCACACTCTCTCCTTCTGTTTTAGTCATCTCCACCAAAACCAGCTCAGGCTTTAACTGCAAACACTTAACCACAACTCCCAAACACCCTCTCCTTCCTATTTCCGGCATCTCCATCTTTACCAACCAATCTGTATTGGTAATACCAAATCCCCAACTACAAACAATCTCCACAAGCCTTAAAACAATCTCAGACGCCGCTAAATTTGTCCAAAACCTTAATTCATCCTCTTCATCCTCGGACAAATTTGGCGGCAGTTGAATATCGCCACCTTCTTGTATTAACCCTGTTCTGACCCACGTCACATTCTGCAGCATGGGAAGGCAAATCCGCTTACGTGGATTAGGCTCCAGAAGCATCGAAACCAGCTCGGAAACATCCTCTGGAAACCACTCCGGGGTCTCGAAACCGCCATTCGAAATTCTTCTGACGAATCCCGGCAAATCAGTCGTATCAAACGGGAAATTTCCCGTCAACATAACGTACAAAACAATTCCGCAGGCCCACAAATCCGCCTTCGAGCCATTGTAACGATCTTTCGTTATAAGAAGCTCCGGCGCGGTATATTGAAGACTGCCGCCATAGAACCCGGATTTCACTAAACCGTCCTGATCGACCTCTAACGGCAAAGCGCAGAGCCCAAAATTGGAGACTTTAAGATTCCCCTCTCCGTCAAGTAACAGATTGTCCAGCTTGAGGTCTCTGTGAATAAAACCCTTGGTGTGACAGTAATCCAGGGCACTAACTAGCTGTTGAAAATATTTCCGAATCACATCCTCGTCCACTTTTCCGGCCAATTTCCACAGATCTCCTCCGCCTACGTATTCCATTATTAAGTAAATTTTGTTTTCCGTGACGATTACGTCGTACATTCGGACTATGTTCGGGTGCCTGAGCCATAACATGGCGGTGATTTCTCCGTCAATTTTGTTAATGTCTTCGTCGAAGAGCTTTGTCTTTTCGACAACTTTAATGGCTAGAATTTCTCCGGTGATGATGTTCGTTGCAGAGTAAACTTTTGCGACTGTGCCGATGCCCAGGAGGTCTTGTATTTCATAATCCGTTAATGGTGATCTTTGTCCGCTGGAGCTGTTATCCATGTTTCGGGTGCTTAAAAGAACAGAGGTTGTGAAGGAAGGCTATGCACAAGGAAATACAAGGATTAAGAAATTTGGATGAATTTATATGTTTCGTATGGTGCGGAGGAGGGACTACGGGTGCAACCCTTCCATCCCTACAAGCACCTTATATGCTTTAAGAGGGAAAACAATTTATTAACTGTTCAGATTCATTTGGCCAGTGCCTACCTGTATAATCTAAAGTTATGAGTTTTTTTTAGATTTTTTTTTTTTTTTTTTTTTTTTGGTTGGGGGTGTGGTTGGGTGGTAAACACTAATTTTACATACACACCTTTAATTCAAAGGTAATTATTAATGTCTTAACTCTTTAGATATGTTGTTTAAAACAAAGGAGAACTATAAAATATATTATTATTGATTTTTATTTTTTAAATTAAAATCATTATTATGAATTAAGATTTTTGTTTTGGAATTGGACAAAATTTTGATCTATTTTAATATAAGGAACCTTTCAATCGATAAGGATTTACAATTGAAATTATCATCCAAGGTGAATTTGTGACATTTTATTTGTATTCGCAAATTTGCACTTGACCATGTTTAAACTAGATTGATCCCGCTTATAATCCTCATGTCTTGTGTACCTAAAATAAAACATGAGCAACATGTGACTAATGACTTGGCTAAGTTTGTTTTGTTAGTGTTTTTTAAAATAACTTGTAATAGGGTATGTTTTGTTGAGGGATTATTTTGTTGTTGAGATTATGAGATTTTGTATTGTATGTTGTATCATTGGAAGGACCTATTCGAGTATTCATATTGGTTTTAAAATAATTTTTAAGCTTTATTTTTTTAAGGGTTTTTTTTAGTGATTGAGTTAGGGGTTTCACACATATTTATAAATAAGCACAACCATTCTTTGACATTATTTTGTTACCATCTAATTTATGTTCTTCTACAAAATTTAATATTATTTCTAACAAAAATACCTGAAAGCATTCAAACCATTATTCTTCCCACAAAGGAAATGATTACAAAATAAATATTAAGAATGGTAATAATAAGGAAAACTTGAAATGAAGAAAGGGGATTTGGGTAGGAACAAGTTTGTTAATAAGATGACTACGGAGGAGGGGAATATGATGGTTGGGATGATATGAAAAGGGCCAAGCGTAATGTTACATAATTCAATGGAAACAATAAGGAAAATGGTCATCATATGGAAAAATCAAAATCAATAAACCATAAACTTAAAACATCAAAAGGCCTAAATGTATGTCAAGTCAAAGCAGAGTTTGATGGAAAAACTTATGATATTATATAACCATCGGTAAATCCGCAACTCGACATGATAATCCACATTCTAAAGAGAACAAGGTGACTATGATAAAATTGAAGGTAATTGGAGTTACCCACACAATTCATATTAATTTAATAGTTGGGAATAAACAAAGGGTTACATTAAAATGTTCATGTGCATTTGTAAGGCTTCCACAAGCCTATAAAGGAGGCAAATGATGTTAAAGACTTATTATTCAAGTAGATATTTTTTATTTTAAGATATTTATAGGAAGATAATTTTGTTGTCCATGTGTCATGCAGTGTTAGAACATTTTACTATTAGCAATTGTGAGTTTACGATTTATTTGTTTTTCTATATACAACGATAATAGGAGGGTTTTGAAAGGAACCTTTCCCTTGTATAATGATCAACCAAAAAATATTCAACAAGCCCAAATAAACAGCAAGAGTCTAACACTGGACAAAACAACAACAACAACATACAAGCCTTTTTTTACCAACAACAAACCTACAACAAATAGAACGGAAACTCCTACCAAGCAAACATTCAGTATTAATGCCTATCTAAGTATCTATTTATGGATCTAGTAATCTACTTCAATTTTTTACTCCTTGTTACTCTAGAACTTCATTGAACCATTTTATTTAATTTGGTTTTTGTGGTCACCAAATTCCAATCACCTTTGCCTTCTTCATTTTATTGTAATGGCTCAGGTTTTGTGCCCTCCAAACCTTTTCTAGCATACTCTCGATAGTTTCATCTCTCCCAAACATTAAAAAAAAACTCAGATTCTTAAATCTACTTTAGAAACTTGAGATTCATTTTGTGTCTCTAGATTTGGAGATTCATACTTTCCTTGATGTTGATCCTAATCTTTTTTGTCTCCGAACTCTACATCCTCAAGGTCAATATCCTCACTCTCCTTCTGTAGCATTGCTTTAAAGGAACTTTTGTTCTCCTCGTGATGATCCAAGCCCTGGTCTACCATTTCTCCTAGCTTCCCATCCTTAAAAACTTTTGAGTTTCTTTCTTCATCCAAAATTGTAGCCTCTATAAGATTAGTCTTTTCTTTTTTTAATTCAGAGTCCATTTTGGCTCTATGTTCTTCCTCTTTATGGTTTTTTGAAAAAACACTTGGCTGCAACTTTTTCCCTAAGATAGTCAAATCCACAAAGATATCCATTGTACTTGGTTGTAATTCTACTTATTTTTCACTAGGTGAATGCTCTAACCCTTCTCTATTAAGTATAGAGAAAGATTCAAAGCATAAAATATTCTTACCATCAATATCCACTTCTCCTTCCCCTAGTTCTTCTAAGGTAGACTTTTGTCCATTGGATCCATCATTTACAGCTTCCATATTTTTAATGATTCCCATTTGTTCCTCCATCTGCTCTTCTTGTTTCTTGCTTTGATTATCACTTTCTTCCAATAGGAAATTTTTTTAAGTTGATCTATTCACTCTGTGATCCTCTTCTTTATCTGTTATTTATTTTATAATGTTCTATTCCCCATGGTCTCTACTAAGGGCCTGGTCTCACGATACTGCAACTGCAACAATAGTTGCAGGGACTGCAAAAAAAAATTAGGAGTATATATGCAGTGAAATGGTTTGGATTTTAAAAACTGTAAAATTTATACCTGCAGAGGAAATCTAGGAGGTTTGAATATAAAACCAAATTAAAAAGATATTTATAGAGTATTTTTTATTGGTTGTAAAGTGCTTAAAAATCCTCTGCAGTTGTTGCAACTTCTTGCCCCCAGCTTCTACCCATCTCTAAAAATCTTTCTCCTATGTAATTGTTGCTCATATTTTTTAGGAAAAAATTCAAAATTTTACATTTGAATAGATTTATACTTACATAAAACCCCTTACAATTGTAAAATAATTACAATTGCCCCCTTTATGAGACCACGCTCTAATCTAGTCCTTTTCCTTCCATACCCTTTTCTCAATCTTTATCATAAGACAAAGCCCGCTCAAATACCTCAATTTGTAACAATTTTTGTAGATCAAAGAAGAATCTTTGTATTCTATAATCTGATCCCAAACCCCAAACTTTGATGAAATTTTAATAGATTGTGGTAAAGGTTTTTCCACGAAAACATTGATGCAAAATCTAGCAAAGATGAGATTCATTTCTGCTCTGGTGACTTCATCAACAATAATGAGAGAGCCAAAATATATTGTTGTACCCATCAAAATATCTTCTTTCCAAAATTTCAGTGGGAGTCCAAGGAGACGGACCCAAATGGGTATTAAATTGATATTTTCTTTTTCAAGATCAAAACTAGGTTCCCATTTTCTTAGGAAAAGACTAGTTCTTCCCAAAAGCCACGGCCCACCCATTAGTGTTCTTGCGTAGTCTTCATCATTTGAAAATTGAATTAGAAAGAAGGTTTTAGTTATAGCAGAGATTCCAATGTATCCCTTTGGCTACCAATTTCTCTTTGCCCATTTACAGAAAACATCAATGTTCGGTCTAACTCCCAGAAATTTTCTTATGAGAGCATTGTTCATTCTTGAAATTGATCGATTCAAGTGCTAATAAATCCGGAATCTTGAGCAGAAATCAGTCTTCATCCCGCTCCAGTTCGAGAGACGTAACATTTTGAGAGCTTTGAAAGTTCTGATTTGGCTTACCGTGAACACAATCTGCCCACGAACGATGCCTTTCAGGGCCACGAATTCCTTCATCCTACAGGGCCTGCCCTATCTGTTTCCCTAATTCCGTCCCGGATTCCCGCTCAAATATGAATTTCAAATTCATGTTTCCCTCTTAGACCGATCCATCATATCTAGATCATGTGAAAGTTGAGACTGCAGTATCAAGGCCACAGAGCAACAGGGTTGTGTCTGAGCCGAGCAGCAGGCCAAGCCGCAACTGAACAGTCGCAAGAGGATGCAGGTCACCTTCATTTCACTTAATGTTTTATTTTGGAAGCTCTCTAGGTCTATGGTTTGTTGTTACTCTTTAAAGGCAGTAATTGACTGACCATGATCCTTATTATTTAGATACAAAAACGAAATTCCATTCAATTTAGTTTTATTATTTCATTTCCCCAATCATTTACCATAAATTTAATCGTATTTTCATAAATGCATGTAGCATTAGTGCATTGTAGAGATGGTTGTCGTTCAGAAGGATAAGCACACTTCATCATAAGGGGATGGCAGTGCCTTATGCATTGCCCATGCCTCACATTCTCATATACGTTCAATACTCTATAAAGAAGTTTCGGATCACCTTTTGACTATTCATCAAAACTTTTAATCACAACTCCCTTTTTATCTTCAAATAATATATTTAAAATTGATTGACATATAATTATTTTGGATCTTTTCTTCAATATATATATTTTTTATTTTTATCATTATAAATATTATAATTATCCTCAAATTCAATTATAATAAATAATAGTAACAAAGAATAATAAAAAGTTGATTTATTTAAAATTGATATTTAAATAAAGGAAAAAATTATTTTTAAAAATAATTAAAAATAAATAAATTATCTAATATTTTAAATATATATATACATGCATATATATTGTGATATTTAAAATCATTAAATTCTTTAATTTTACTTTATTTTTTTATTTTTTTACAAAAAAGGTGGAAGGTCACCTATAAAATATATACTTAAAAAAGAGTTAATACAGAATATCCGCAGAACACCATAGCAAAAAGTCATATCTAAAAATACATACACGGGGTCCCATCCCCGTATCTAGGGTAGTAAAAAATAAGACTTTAATCCCCAATGGAAACCTGTAGTGACACATCATCACCTAGTATGAAGCGTTGCGTTCCACATCATTGTTAAGACCTATCATCAAGAGACTCAGAACATTGTCTTGACCTAAATAAAAAATGTCTGTGTCATTCTCATGGTCGACGGCTAGATTAGCAAGTCCATCAGCTACTTTATTCCCCTCTTGGTAACAGTGGAAAATTAGGAAATTATCAAATAGATCTAATAAAACTATGGCTTGTTGGATGATATAGTTAATCTCCCATTTATATTATCCTTTATCCTTCAAATCATTTAAAATGACTTGTGAATCACCCTGAATCCAAAGATTCATGATTCCATAATTAACTGGCAACTGGAGCCCATGAACCAAAGCCCAAGCCTGTATGTCATTGTTAGATCCCTTTGGAATTTTAGTCATTTTAGCCCCCAGGAAGCTTCCTTCACTATTTCTTATAACACAACTAGTCCCCGACAGGGCTGGATTTCCCCTACACACACCATCAAAGTTAAGCTTGGCAAAATTCAGAGAAGGGAGGATCCATTTAATCTCGTCTCTCAAGACACCATTACCACTTGTCGAGCCAAAAGCTCTCCTCCCAATCAGCTTTAAGAGAGGCCAATTCTTATAAATGATCTCATCCCATCCCAACCATGCAAGGGAATCGTTGTTGGATCTATTAATTTTGGCAATTACCACCTCCGAAAAAGCCTCATCAAGCTTGACACAAATGACTTGGCATGATTTAGCTTCTTTTCTGAATAATCTGAAATTTCTTTTCCAACAAATGTGCCAAATGATTAACCAAAGACCTACATCCCAAAAACATACAAACTTAGATTCTGAAAACAGAGACGACCAATTTTGAAATATTGATAGCAACATGTCAAACAAAAAAGACATCCAATTAATTTTCCTTAAAAACCAAAACCAACATTCTCTACTAAAAAAGTAAAGAAGAAAAAAGTGATCCAAACTTTCTTCCACTTCCCCGTATAAAACACATTTAAAATTAATATTCTTTAATGAATATTATTTTCTTTTTTTAAATGGCTTACAATATACAAATATTTAACTTAAAAAACAAATAAACATCTTCCTTCTCTCTCATTCCTTTCTTTTCTCCTTTTAGAAATAAGTTCTGAAAGTAAAAATAAAATTTGTAAAGATAAAATATTAAAAAATTAACTTATTTCGTATCTTAAATAAATAAATCAAGACAACTAGCACCACATTCCAGTGAGAGGTGGCCCTAACATTGTACTAAGTTTACAAATGCCATTCGTATGAAATGTAATACATTTCTCAGTTTCCTAAGGGAAAAAAAAAACTTTTTAAAAAAAAAAAATTGACTATCAAATTTTTAAATGAAAAAATTGACATCAAATTCTTAAATTAAATTTTTATTTTAAAGCATAGTAGCATTCCATTGCATCACGATGACACAACGGGGGAAAAATATAGGTTTTTAGAAGTTTTATTCAATTTGTTTTTTTTTTACTTTAAATTGGTTTATAATCGCTTAGACTTTCTTGCTTACTTTATTTTAGTCTTTGATAAGATAAAGTATTAATGGTTTTATTTAGATAAATATTATTTATTCCATGAAACAATTTTTTAAAATGCAAATAATTTTAATAAGTATAATTTTTTTCTCAAAAGAAAATCATATAAATATTAGAATATTTTTAATGATGTTATTTAGAAATATTTTTATGTTAATATCATAACAATTAATTATTATGATAATTCATATCATTATTAATTATTATTTTTATTTTAATTATTTATGTTGTTGGTGTGGGAATCACTTTGCGCACAATCGAAGGCCCAAGTTTCTATAAAAATAAACAAAAAAAAATTTATGGACAATCAACGTAACTCAAAAAAAGTCCGAACAACAAGAAGCAAAATAAAAGAAAGTAAAAATAAACTAGAACAAAACAAATGATTAAACCAACTAAAAATAGGTCAAAAGGACCTGTCGAAACTTAACGAGATTCTTTAGCAGATTTTCCCCGAGTCCTAGAACTGGGGCCTTCTTTGTGGTCAGATTTCATACCTTTTGTAGCCAAGGGAGAAACAATTTTAACGGGGGTACGAAGGCGGTATGTTGAGGTGTCCAAACCTTCACCAGAAAGAGTCAAAAACTGAGGTTCAACAACAGCGTCCTTCCTCTCGTTAGGGTACCAAAATCAAAGGATCCTCCCAGCCATCCCTCAAAACCAACATTTGAGAACAGGACCCCACAGATTTCTTTTATCTCTAATCAAATTTTTCTTGTCTTCTTTATTTTATTTTTTACGTCCAATTCAATGGCTCAGAGTCTAGTGTTGGGGGAGTTGGCTTCCTGCTGGGTTTTATCAAGGCCAGGCTCCTCATGAGGACCTTTAAGGATAGCGCTGGAAGCCTCAGGGGAACTCAGGTCCGAGAGGATAACCAGAGGGTCCTCTTTCTTAGGGGATGCAGTCAGTTCATCTTTCAAAACCTCTGAAGATTCAGAGCTCCAGGATAAGTTTCTTCCTGGGCCAACCCACATTGGTCCCTAGGCCGACCCACATTGGCTTTCTTAACGCTTTCCTTGGAATCATCCATACAGGGACCTTTAACTCTTTTCCTTTCATTAGTTTTCACATCTCGTGAAACTGGGGACAAATCAAAACTCCTCACCAGAACTGCAAACTTAAATAACAGGAATATAAGGGCTTGGTGAGCAACTGCAACCTTGTTAATATTACCCTTGAAAGCTCTAACAAAGTCCTCTAAAGAGCGGAGTAAGTAGAAGGGGATACTTACAATGTAAATTCTCTTAAAATGATTTAATAACATAAAGTGGTGGGACCTTAATAAACTAAATTTAGAGTCTAGGGTGATGTACAACATCACCTATCTATAGACATCTACCCAGACCTCCGAGAGATCCATCCTTCGAAAACTTTTAGTGACCTCCTTAACCTTTTCTATCGAGTTAAAGAATTTGGACACCCACTCATCCTTCATTGTTTTATCCTTGTAGTACTTGAGAACCTGCACTAGCAATCCAGTAGCTTCAGCAATGGCTTATTCAGTAACTTCTATCCTCATGCCCCTTATTACAGCAACTCTTTCCTTACAGGCCTCAGCAAACTCCTTTGCAAGATTGGGGTCGTGCAAATTATTTATATTATTAATTATTTTTTATTGATTTATATTGGGAATAATATTTAATTCAATGCATTCTAACAAATATGTGTGTGTGTGTGTGTGTATTTCAAAAATTTCTAAAACATTAATTAGTTATTGAACATGTCAAATCTTATCATAAATACTACTTAGGCAATATCTTATTATATTTTCATAAATAAATTATATATTAAAGCACATTTTAAAAATTATGAATATATATATTTTTTAATATTGCAATTTTTAACTATAACATTAATACCTAAAAGTGTGCAACTTATATTTGTTTAGCCAATCAATTTTTTTTAAACTCATATGATTTTAACAATTATATTTTTTTTTAATATAAATATTAGAATATTCTCAATTACTATCATAACTCATATCATTATTAATTATTATAATCATTTTTTATTATAATTATTTATGTCATCAATTTAGTTTTATTTTGTGAATAATATTTAATTCAATGCATTGCAAAAAAAAATCTAAAAATTCTAAAACATTAATTAATTGTTCAGCGTGTCAAATCTGATCATAAATGCTACTTAAACAATATCTTATCATAAATGCTATTTATTTTAATAAATAAATTATTTATTAAATTGTATTATAAAAATTATGAATGTATTTTTTTTTTCATTGCAATTTTCAACTATACCATACTAATACTTAAAAATATGTAATTTTTTTAATTATTTTGTAAAATCTTTCATTTTTTTTATGACTCTCATTAATCATAACAATTTGAATCGTTATAATTATCTTTGTTTCTCATTTCAAAATAATATCATTAATTTGAATAATTCAATTCTCTTTAATATAATAAAAATAATTCATTAATTTAAATTTTAAATTTCAACAATTATATGTTAATAAAATGAATTATTAATTAATATTATAAAAATCTTAGTGATAACAATATTACAAATTTTATTAATTAAATTCTCTAAAATATCAATATATTCATATATTAATTTTTATACGACAACATAATATCAATATAACACTAATTTTATGTTTAATTACAAATAAACACTACCAATGCTAGGTAACATTTATTGGTTAGGAATAAATATTATTAATATTTTGCAACTTAATCACGTGATCTGATAAAAAAAACTACCATTTATGAAATGCATGTCCACAAACATGATTTAATTAATTTAAATATATGCAATTCGATATAAAATCTACAATTCTTATACTTAAAAATAAATACTCAACCATAAACAATTTTTAATTCAAAAATAAAAACTAAACACTACACAACCCTTATTTTATTAGTCTTTGTCAAAACAAAATACTAATGATATCACTTGAACAATAATTAATTTTTTTATCTCCAATCAAATTACTAAAATTATATATTACAATAAAAATACAAAGTTTTTTTAAAATTTAAAACATAAATAAAAACATATTCTTTGAAATGTTATTACATACCCTCTTGATGACATCACAAACATTTATTAATATTGACATCACATAAACATATTAAATGAAATATTTCACAATAATGAAACCTTGTCACATCAACAAATCATTTAAGGGGAAGAGGGTTCAACGGAATTACATTTAATATTGGATTTTCGCTTCTCACTCATTGCATTTTACCCATTTTCTCCTCCAAAACCTTCCCCTCTCATTCACCAGTATTAATGGATGATATTCAAAGAAGCTTCGAAGGTGACGAAAAAAAAATTATTGTAATCATTTTATGTTCCCAAAAATACATATATTTAGCACGCTTACCATAAAAAATTCATTAAAACTAAGTGAATCAAACATAATATTATTTACATTCGTTTAGTTTCTCGAGTCCCTAGGGACATCTCCACAAAAGAAATGTCTTTAAGCTTGAGTGCCACTGTAGTTATTCATATGCATTATTTTAAAATTTACTTTTTATGGTACTTTTAATTTTACATTTATTTTTATTTTTTAGATTTTGGTTTCTTATCATGTAATGATTTTTTAATTTTTTCTTATTGTTTACAGATGTTTTTTTTATATACTTAAATTAGATGTTGCATGCAATTTATTAAAAATTATATAATGATTATGTTCTTTGAAACTTGAAATCAATAATCATTGTGTATTTGGATGTTTTTTTGAGTATGAGATCTGTTGGAACTATTTTACCTCTTTAGAGACTTGTATAACCCTCATCAAACCTCCATGGCTTATATTAATTAAAAATATTTAGCTCGCTTCTGTGAACAAATGTTTGATCTTCATTAACATTTGACTAGAGCCTTCACTTCTACAATGATATGCACCTAGAAGCTTGTTTCTTTTTTCATGAAGAAATTGCATAACAAGTTTGTAGCTGAGGTGGCAATTTCATATTCGGTGATCGCATTGCAAAATTAAAAATGAATAGGCTATCGTTTAATGTATAATAATCATTATAACCAATCGAATTCACTCTCAATGACAGATGGATTCAGCCACTCTAAGTTGAAGGAAGATCTTGGTTTAAACTTTCAATACACAAAAGTAGAGTCATAATTTCTCCAATTGTTTGAATGGTGAGATCAATAAATACAATAAAGGTCTTCTTATGGTGAGATCAATAAATACATTAAAGGTCTTCTTAAGTCACCAAGGAAAGAAGCCTTATATTTTTGCTCGAAATCCTTTTATAAGACAAACTTATCTTTTATTCTCTCATTTCAATTATTTAAACTTTTTTCTCCTTAATTATTTTAATGATCTAAGGCATAACCCCCTTCACACAATTTGTTATAAAACAATACTCTTTGAGACTACCAAACCAAGAGTAAGACAAGGTAATGCAAAGGTGTTAAACCCCCAACTTGGAGTAATTAAAATGATTTTCTCGAATTGAGTAAGCAATTTTGAAATGTACAAGAGTTTCATACATGCACTTAGCAACTTTGTCACAACGTATAGAATGTTCATATAGCTATAAATATGATTGAATGCCACTCCACTACATTACCTAGATGGCAAAGCTATTCTGAAATAATCATATGTGGAGGCCTACATACTTATCGCCCAATGATTGTCCAATACCTTTAAATGTATTTTCTCTACATTTCAACAATTGATGCAATCACTGTCAAAATAGTTATTATTGCCACGTTTAGTCCAATACATGAATAATTTCATCTACCCTATTTCAAGTTAACATTGCCCCATTATTTTCCTTTTAAACTAGATGTAGGGTACATTCGATTTTATTTTTTAACAAGTTGACAAACTACAAAAGCTTACAAACATCTTGTTAGTCCTTGCTAAAGTAGGAATAGTATAGCATTCACCCCAGCAAATAATATTTTAGCAATTTGAAGGAGGCCGACAACAATGAACAATTTTACCGTGCGTAATTTTAGAAATGCCTTTTGGCACATAACACAAGACACACAACATATTAATTCATGTAAAACATGTCAAATGGTTAGAGTACATTACATGTTAAATCTGTTGTATCACTTACTTTAACGTCTTCATATCTCTATTTTATATGCACTAGCCATTACTTCTATGACAAACCATAGAAACACAATATCTCTAAATCTTATCATTATTGTTTTTCTCTATTTATTATTATTTATTATATATTATTTCACTGAACTTACATACAAATTTACATGCAAACTCAACTTTAAACTATTTACAATACAAAGGCAAGGACTAGCCGCTACATGGCCCTTGTTTTTCTAAAGTAAATGCATAGGCTCATATTTCTATGTTAGGGTTGTAATTTTTAAAGTAAAAGTTTAAAGTTTTTAAATAATGTTATTTAGTAATTTATCCATGTTTCATAATTTATGTATTCTTTTTATTTTATGTTGTTCCATATGGAACACCCTTCTCTAGGTGTTGATAAAGGCCATTTTTCTTCAAATGGAAAAAAAAAAAAAAACATGTGTACTTTGAAACATTTGGACTACCACCTGCAAGATGATGGGGGTTCACTACACCTCATGCCATTTTTTTCAAATGAAAAAAAAAATAGAGTGTACTTTGAAACATTGTGATTACCACCTGCAAGATAGTGGGAATTCACTACATCTCGTATATTTATTATAATAGGAGTTGAACTTCTGAGATACATTCCCTTCTAGCATTGTCCTTCAAAGTTCATTTATGAAAATGTTCTTGACAATTACTTTCCCATGTCTATTTATTGATTTATTTTCTCAAAAATTAGTTTATAGAAATGCTTTTAGCAAGTATTTTTTCATGCTTACTCATTGATCTATTTTCTCAAGAAATAGTTTAAGCGAGAAAAAAATATTAACCAATCTAGAATTACATTTGTTTATTTTTTTATTTTTTTAACAATATACCTAATCTACACAAAAATATATGTAAAAATTTTATGCATCCTATTCGTTATGTTCTCATATTTTTAATTCTTAAGTTGGAGGTCTTAATAAATACCATATACCCTTGTTGTGGTTGCAACTTCTATTACTTCTCATAGTACATAATTGCTCTTGGTCAAATATAGTAGAACCCAAGGCAAAAGATTATAGTTGTGACTTAAAAGAGATTTTACGATCTCAATGGTTTAGCTTATTGTACCCTTGATCTGTTGTCAATTTATTAATACTCAATAATATATAGATCAAAAGGTCTATCAAATGAAATAATTACAAAACATACCAAATGACTCAATCCTTGGTGGCAAGCTAGAGTTATAGCAAAGACGACTAATGTTATAATCAACACTCTCGTGAGAAGTCACCATTCATTATCAAAGATTGTAGTTCACGTTATTTTTACATTAATATACAACTATTGAAATTAGTGCACATGTGGATCACATAGCGAGTATAAATTTGTTCTACATTGTTCCATTAAATCACGCGGGTAATATTAACAAGGTTATGCTTGAACACAATTGTTTTAGCTTCTATTATTTTCACAATAAATTAATATTTAAGTCAACCATATAATAGTTTAGAACAGGGAATTTAAGACCTAATTCCATATGGAATACAAGAGTTCATAATAGTATCCAAATTTCACTTTAGCTCATGCCATCACTCTACAATGGAGTGAGAAGCAAGCTACAATTACCTTCAATAGTTAGTAAAGCAATGTTTTCATAGAAAAAAACCATTGCATCAATGACAATTTGGAAAACCCATATCTAAACCTTAAAGTATATATCTATTTTTATTGTTTTTACACTTAAGAGATAAAAAATAATTGATACTATGAATTAATTCAGATTATATATAAATAAATGCATTAAATACAATAATATGAATTTAAATGTATTCATAGATATTGTAACTACTCGATTTAGAATTGAAAAGATAATAGAATAATAGTCATTTGATTCTGACTCTCTATCACTTATAGAAGATGTCGCATGATCTGGGAATGCTTAGGAAATGCTTCATCAAGTGATCAAGTCTAAAACAAGTATTGACAATCTATCTAGATGTTATCGACAATGCCAAATGCTTATAGCAATCAGCACTAGCAGTGTTCCTATGCACTATGGGGATACATAACTTATGGGAGCCCTTCGTGTGTGCCTAAATTTGCTTTTGTATGTGCAAAATATTTGATCTTGTCTGATGATGCCTATTCTCTATCTTCTTCATCCAAAATCATAAATGTGCTTGATTGATCACAAGAGACCTAAAAATATGGTTAGCATTTTTTGTTAGACATACCTCAACCACTCCTCATTGGTTGAGCATTGCCTACATTCCAAAACTCTGAAGAGAGCTCAAACTTCACATAGTTCTACTACTTAGGTGAGTGTGTGCAAAATCATGAATAATATAGAATGTAGTCTGACATCTTTTTATCTATGACATTTGGCACCATGTAACTTTGATCTATTTGTATTCAACTTTGTCTCTATGGACTTCTTCAAGAATGCCCCTTAAAGATTTGAGATGTGTATATGTCTTTTGAATAATTCCCTAAGAGAAAGAGATATCTAAGAGGTGTAATGATGATTCATAGATTTGTCGCAATCACCTTAGATATTATTTTTATATATAAGTGGCTCTTCTTTAATTTGTCGCTATAACCTACCCATGAAATGTATCTACATTGAGCTAGGAGAGATTTCCCAATTTTAAAAATAGTCATTTAGGGCCCTTGGACATTGTGAGCAGTGGGAGACACCTTTGACAACTAACATTATCCAAATTTACTGGTAGTGTCCTAGGAGTGTAAATGAGGATATAAGGTATAGAAGTCTATGTCTAAGATTTTGAATGTGTTCCTGTATAGACTAAGTTGATCCTAAATAAATAAGTCTGGGGGATAGGGGTGGATAAGACAATGGATGGATAGATTGATAGAGGGAAAGTGTGTTCAAGAGTTACATATATGTGCATAGTCCTAACATGTCAAAGTATAACCAAATTGATGTTTCCAAAGTGTCAAAGGCCAGATTTAGATGTCTACTACATCTAACCCATCCCTCTTGCAACAACCACAATCATGATTTATTCAAATAAGTCCATTTAATTTATTTTATTATGCAATGTTATAGTTTTGGCAATGAATCTCCCTATCACAGCTATAGAAATGAACCCCATTAACAACCACCATCCTGCCTATAAATGATAATTATTGTATGCATGAATTCAACAAGTTATCTTTATTATCGGTTCTTTAAGCAAGGTTGGTGTTTAGCTCCTACATTTCCCACATACAGTTTTATCTTATGGTATTATTTGCATGGATTTTCTTTGTAATTAGTAACTAACTTCTTATTATATTTCATAGAAATGATATAACCAATATTTTCATTACTTGTTGGGTTTGAATTTGTTGGTTTCACTTACTTTCAACAAACAAGTAAGATGTATTTATGGGTTTTAAATAGTATCATTTGATGGACATCCATACCCAGTTTTAAAATTTGATTTTGCTAAAGACTGCGAGTATACTGAAAAAACCTCTAGAGTTTAGCCTTTTCAACAAGCCCATTCTATCCATGACTTGTAAAAATTGCATTCAAACACATTTTTCATTTGAATCTATGTACATGACATTGTGTATATTTAGTCTTTTCAACTCATAGATTTCATGTATCAAGATCATTATGGATAAATATTTGCTCTAACTCTTTCTACTTTCCATATAATGTCTTCAATTTTAGATACTATCATTTTTTCTAATAATGATTGTATAAGTTTGTACCTAAATATTAGGCCATGCATAAACTAGTTTGAAGCTTTAAGTAATTATTCAAACTCTTTGTTGAGTTTAATGGTTCTAGCTCTACATTAGGTAAATGTTTGTTGTGGTTTACTTACTACTAGGATTGTATAAATTTTCACATGGGTACAAATCCTTAAATGTCCTTCCACTATACATTTTTCTTGTATACATTTTTCTTGTCCTTCCATTATACATTTTTCTTATTTTCTACCAATACAGAGCTTGTCAAGGGTGGATGTAGGATAATGGGGGACAAAAGGGGGGCTTAAAATGACACATTTTTTTGAAATTAACAATAGTTGAACTTAGAGAGAATTTTAGAGACACGCGGAAAACTAAAATTATAATAACATAAGAATATGAATTGTGACATTTTTAATGTAGTTTCTAAATATATAATTTTTTTCCATACCTAAATGAGAAAATCATGTGAAAATGATGCATTTTTTACAATGAAGTGGTACTTTTTTAAGAAAACATAAAGAGATCGCATGTGTATGGACACACTTTTTTTAGAAATTAAATGAATTTTTATATAAAAATTCATTTATGGATAGAGGAAATGTCAAATATTGTTGAGAATATTTTTACTTAATTTTTATTTACTGAGATAACTAGGGTATGCCCTTAGAGTAAAAAATTAAATGAAAAATAGCCCGAGGATTCAACCCCGTAGGCAAATCAAGACATGATTCAGACCCACCAAGATGGTTAGCAAGGTCTTATCTGCTTGGTGGGCATCAACCATCAAACCACCATACCACCACCATAAAAGTAAGCCACAAACCAGAATAGTAAATATATCTATATTAAGTTTTAGTTATTACATCAAAACTTAATAGAATACCCAACAAGGTTAAAAAAACTAAAGATAGGGCACTAACAACCTACCCAAACAACTAGACTAGGACCAAAAACCATATTGCATACACAATATCATTCTAACATAATCACCTCTACGTTTGGAGGTAGGTTGCCCTTTACTGCATGCCAAGCCTGCACATCCCACTCTTCTCCTTGCCCACCATCTTCATCCTTTGCACTATTAGACCCAAATTTTGTAATAATAAATTCTAAGTATTTTCTATCCATGAGCATATTAGAGCAAGGGTAAAAGAGCAAGAGCATAGGACCATGATGAAAAAGAGAGAAACACAAGGGAATAATGTAGAATATCTTGGTGCAGAAGGGCAAGTTTCAAAAGATAAGGAAGTAGAGAATGAGCACAAGCCGTAGAACTTGGAGAAGCGCAAAAAAAGGACAAAGATTAAGGAAGTAGAGGCAGTTACAAAACATCTTGTAAAAGTAACAAAGATTAATGAGAGTGTGAATCTATCACTAGTTCATAAAGGAGGAGGAACATAATCGCTAATATCCAGCATAGAGAGAGTATCTAGGGGTAGTCGAGCCTGATTCAAGAGGAACTTAATTCTAATGGCTTGCCACAACTTCTTTGTTTGAAACAATCATTGGCTTGTCATCCTTAGTGTATTAATGATGCAACCTAAAAAGGGGTTATCTTATGTATAAACACCCCTTTAGCTTTATTTAGAAGGGGTTATTGTTGTTGTTGTTGTCTTTATGGTGGTTGTTGTTGAATATAGATGCATTGTTACTGTTAATGTAGAGATCTAGAGAACGTGTACTAAATGAAGTTTTTTTGTAATCTTATCAAATTAATCAATGGAACTAATATTCTGGGAACCTTGATGTGATGAATCCATTTGGTGTTAAATTTACTTTATGATAATAGAAGTACTTGTACTATATGAATGTGTTAAATGGCTAATTCTAGAATGATGATTGTGATAATAATGATAAATTTGGTTAACTCAAGTGCCTAAAATTCATTCAACCCCTATTGTTTGACAGAACTAAGAGGAACTGGTCCAGGTTATGTGCCTTAAGTGAGTACATGAGGTCACTCATGTGATATGTTGGTATGCTAGTGTGTTGGCTTCTCCCTTCCTCTAGGCGTATGACTAATACTTAGTCATGCAAAACTAAGGATAGAAATAAATCTAACATTTTGTTTCCATTTTCAAGACCCATTACATTTGTTAGCATGATGGTTGAAATATGCTCGAGCAGCTATCTCTGTAAAATGTCGAGTGTTGGGTTGGTACCATAGAGAAATTTGTGTTGTAATATATTAAACCAGGAGTTTCTATGCACACATGGGTAGAATAACACTTAAAAGATTCTCTATATGAAACATTCTTTGTAGAATTACTCATTCACTTGCATGTTTGGTTTTCTACATATATGTAAGACCATTCAATAAATAATAGATGGAAGTCTCCTTGGTCAATAGAGTGACAAACAACGTTGGTAAATTTGAAAGCTACTTGGACATGTGTAGTGGATGTATGGTAGAAAGGAACACTCAATAGCTACATTTTGGAATACATTTTATCTACATAATCTTGTCCACAAGAAGCATAGTTCAAATTTTTGAGGGAACTGTGTGGGAGGTAACTCATTAAATTTCCTTTAGAAATTAATAAGCTTATGGTTGATTTTAGACTTGAGAACTTCCCCATGGATGGATAAACTCTATCGTGCATGAGCAATGTGACTAGTGAGGAAATGGAAGGTTATGCATTAGTATGGGATTGGTAATTCAACATGGAAGCTAGATAGTAAGAACTACAAAAGATTCACTATGATGAAGACAGGCATAAGGCTATGAGAGGTAGTGATCCCAAAGGCAAGCAAGAGGATATTAGAAGTGTTGTGAGAATCCACAAGAGGATATAAATGTGTGGTGAGTACTCCCTAACCATGGATTCACACTCCTCACTAGCACAAGTATACACGAAAGAAGTAGGACAAACATTGATAGCATAAACCAATCTCAATAGACCTAATTCCCCTACCAGACAGTGAAGAATCTAAAGTTGAATCTGAAACCAAAACTGTAGAGGAGCATCTAGAGGTATAGGATCAAAGTAACAATTTACCATTGATTTATACCTTCTTATTACCAAAAAGATGTATGGTTCACCTTGGAATACTTGGTGGATTAAATCTAACTAGTGGGTAGACTACATGACCAACAATAACTAATCAACCTCCCCTAAAACCCACTATCTCTTGTGCATCTATTACTATAGGAGGCATGGGAGGTAGTACTAGCAGTGGTTCTACTAGAGTTGAAGGATCATATGGTAGTGCAAGAAGCCTTGGCAGACCTCCACCACAAGGTTCAGGAGGTGGAACTAGAGGAGTGTTATATCAAGGTCCACTACAACCACCTGGTACACCTACATTCTACTACAAGATGACACTTCACTTGCCTAAATATCAAGGTGTCAAAAATGTAGAATAATATGCTCACAAATGTGAACTCATTTGGAAAACACAGGGTATCACTTCTTCAGAGTGAAAGGCAACTTAGTTTATCACTAATTAATTGGATCACATGCACAAATGGTATCAAAAAATTTATCACCAATAAGCGGTTGTGAATTATAAATTGTTAAAGACTGATTTTCTCTAAGAATTTGATATCCATGAATTTGAACAACAAATATTAATGTTTTAAAAGATATCAAGCAAGAGTTCACTGAGAGTGTGTACATATATGATGCACATTTCAAAATGATTATTTTGAATCTATCATTTGAGATTAATCCGACACAGCATGCTCAGAGGTTTGTGGGAGCTTTATTACTTCCATTTCAACAAGACTTATCTCATAAGACTTTTATTGAACCATGAGAAGCATTGGAAGTCACCCTTGACACCAAAGTTGTAGGAAGTATAGATATGGGAGTCAACCCCTTTATGGAGGCTCAAATCACTATGATGGCTTCTCAGCTGGAGAAGCTTATGGCCAATAATTATCACGACATCCATAGAGGCTTATGGTACGTTGACTACAAAGTAGAAAGCCATAATAAGAACAACTATCCACAGAAGAATGTTCATGCTAAATTGAAACAATCTTGTGAGATTTGCAATGAAGGTCATGATGTAAGGAGTTGTCCTTTGCTTTAGTGCACCACCCAAGTTAAAGTGTCATCATACTATAAAATATGTGATGCATATACATGTGATACCAATAACTGTTAGGCCACTAATGAAATTCATGAAGCACTCATGTGAGGTTGTTAGGAATAGCTATTTACATGGTTAGTTACCATTAATAAATTAGTATTTACTATGGTTGATTTACCAAGAGGTAAATATTAGTTATAGGGTTGTTAATAATCATATGGTTAATACGGTAAGATTGTATAAGTTAGATTATATTATATTATTGTGATATATTTTTAATGGTTATAACAATATAACATTAATAGTGTGTGCTTAATTATAGGATTTGGGTGAGAGAAAATAGCAGAGAGATTATAAGAAATACATTTCCTATGTGTGTGTGTGTGTGTTTGTAATGTCTGAGATGTTTTATCATAGAATGAAATAATATATTAAGAGTGTTTGAAATATCTATCTCTGTATGTTTGGCTCCTTTGCTACATAATTTTCATGAGTTGATTCATAGCATAATCTACTTCGATTGTCATCATCGGTATTAGAGTAGTCATGAAGACCTGAGTGATTGTATGGGGAATGAACCATAATAGTTCTTAAATGCCCCGACTGATGACAAATGAATATTATACTTGGTATGCAAGACTCGACTATGGATTTATATGTGGAAGTTTCATTTGGCAACTTCATTTCAGAATAAATAAAAATGGTTGTAGTGATCCTGCGCTTCAGCTTGACTGTGGAATATTGCATGCATTGCCCAGCATACCTACCATTTAGAGAACCTACCAACTCTATTTTTGTGGTAAACATTGGATTTCCATAAATTAAAAAAAGAGACAAAGTGAATAAGCTATGGACTGCAATTATGATATGTGCTTCCTGCATCTAAAGAGGGATTGCACTTTTGAAGGAGCAGATAGTGAAAATTGAACCAGGACAATGCACTATTTGGCTTCTATTTTATATTTAGATTGATCAATAATCTCTTTACTCAGCTTAAGCTACTACCATCATTGGTATTAATCCAATGAATTTTGTATTGGGATCATTGTCTACATCTACACTCCTTGACAACTGGATTTACGTTGAAATTAAAAAGGCCCATCCATAATTTTCAACAGTGAAAAGATAAGGTTGTAGATTATAGACCCTTCTACATCCATGTCTTTTTATGTGCTTAATCTTGTGATAATTACATCAGATCTCCAAATTTTAAGCACCATCGACACTTGTTGATCTCACATATTCATGTATCTTGTACTAGATAAGGAGCTATACATTTGGTTATTTATGTATTACAAGCATACTTCACAATTTTTTAGATGAGTAAAAGCATTGATTGAGTTTGCATTAGTAATAGTGCTATTCATTAATTTTTTAGCCTTAGTTTAATAAGTTTGGTTTCTGTTTATTAGTGGTATATTCGTAAGCTTTTTGTCTAGTTTGTTTGTAAATGCATTCGAGTGAATGCTAAGCCCATAGTCCAGTTTAAGTCAAAGTGGATTGTCTCCATTAGGTGTATTTGATCCATGCCAATAATTAAAATAGCTTTTATTAGTATAATAGTCATTGTGTGTCAAAAGAAATCATTTTTAAAATATGTCAAATTTGTCAAAAAGAGTCATGTCAAAAATGAGTTGAAAGTCATTTTTACGTCCATAAAGTATATTGAGTCATTGAGACAAGAGTCATATTTTACGTGATTCATAATTTGTCAAAAAATACAAATTGTAAAAATAAAAAAAATTGCCTTACGGATGCATTTTCACTTGTACACAACATCCACATTGTGGGGCAGATTTCCCTCAAAAAATCTATGTACCTGAGCTACGTCGATATACTAACTAAGAGAGTAGTGACCTACTAGAGGCTAGAGGATATAAGGAGGTTGGAGGACAATTGGCATCCTCTTGTCAGTTACCAATGATAGGGCCGCACCAATGTTTTGGTGACTTGTATGGTGTGTTTTTCATTTCTGCTATGTGTTTTTCAAAATAAGAATAGAAGAATAATGAATATTCATGTAATGTAATTTTTATGAAATTCCAAACATAATTCCCTAAGGTGAAAACATTATGAAAGGTAGAATGCATTAATGTAAGTCAGTTCATGGATCTTTAAAGGGTTTGTGGTAGAGATCAATAAAACCATAGGAGATGAATAGTGTTTTAGTAACATTTAGGAGAGTAGCTACTACAGAGATCCCATGACTACCTTACTTCTTTATGGAGATGACTCTCAGTGACACATCCATTATGGTCATGTAAAGTAAATGTAGGATGCATTCCTTTACATAATAGTGGTCATGTGTAGCAATATTATGTTAGTAGTATGCAGACCTATGTGTATGCGGTGGTATATAGTTATGTTCATGCCAATTCTTGGAGGTATATGGTGTTCCTATTCATGTCAAGGTTTGTGGTAAATCTATAAAACCATGGGAGGAATGAGGCTCTCTTCTTTATCAAGGTCATGAGCCAAATAGGGCATGCTACAATGGGTGAGAATACTGTAGGTGAGAGTGTGAATGTTTTTGCACCATGTAGTGGGGGGGGAGGGGGAGGGGGGGAGGCGCGGGGGAGGAATGTTAGGAATATCTATTTACATGGTTAGTTACCATTAAGTAAATTAGTATTTCCTATGGTTGATTTATCGGTAAACATTAGTTACAGGGTTGTTGGTAATCGTATAGTTAATATGGTAAGATTGTATTAGTAAGATTATATTATATTATTGTGATATATTGTTAATGGTTATAACAATATATCATTAATAGTTTGTACTTAATTATAGGATTTGGGGGAGATAAAATAGCAGAGAGATTATAGGAAATACATTGCTTATATATATGTGTGTAATGTCTTGGATGTTTTATCATAGAGTGACATAATATATTGAGAGTGTTTGAAATATCTATCTCTGTATGTTTGGCTCCTTTTCTGCATGAGTTGATTCATTGCATAATCTACTATGATTGTCATCAGAGGTTACAAACCAAACTTACATAGCTAACAACCAAGAGGATAGTGGAGGTCAATATTTCAGTGGTTGAAGGCATGGAAATGGACATGGAGGTGGTCATTTTCCACCTACGACATGTTACAAGTGTAATTATTTGAACCACTACCAGCATGACTGCACGGTCTATCCAACCTATGCCTTTTGTAAAAATAATCATCGTCTGGAAGAATGTCCCAACTTGTATGCTTCTATTACTAAAGAACAAAATGAGAAGGGCATCGAGATGATACGCTTTTCCACAAATCTTGATATTAAACTCATTAGAGACCATGCCCTACCACTCCACCATCTGGACCCAAAGTCAATATTACTACATGGAGTGGTGTTCATTTCCAACCAATTTCAAATTCACATATTTAAAAGGTTAAGTGTGAAGAATCTCATGCACTAAACTATCTTGAAGCTCAAAGATAGAAAGAAGTGTTATATGATACAATGGCCTTAGTCTATGAACTATAAAGATAAATTGAGTTCTTAAAGTACAAGGATGCTAATATGCAAACCAAGATACACAATGATATGTTACCCACAGACTCGAGAAATGATGAGTTTTGAGAGCTGTGCAAACTCTTCTTTAACAAAGACAGCATTCCTCTTATCAAGATTTGGTTGTGATAACACACAAC
The DNA here is from genome assembly GCA_037957365.1 of Torreya grandis. Classification (NCBI taxonomy): domain Eukaryota; kingdom Viridiplantae; phylum Streptophyta; class Pinopsida; order Cupressales; family Taxaceae; genus Torreya; species Torreya grandis. The sequence continues at coordinate 503,679 of JARHVA010005973.1, forward strand.
AAAATCTTTAGAATACCATCATTTAAACCATGTGTCACGACAAGAGACTCATATTTAACCAAACCCAAAATGTGACAAAGATGTCCTTGTCAATGTGTTCATTGATGGTTGGATGATCCATGACATCCTTGGTGGACACTATCATGGAAGTTAGTGTTCTAATAAAAGACACCTAGAAAAATATGGGGAGCACTACTTTTCAACCCTCCCCACATGTCTTGTTCATGGCCAATAACACTCGTGCATTGCCCATAAGCATTCTTAAGGATGACATTGTCAACATCTTGGGAGTTGCTTTCAAGGGTGATTTTGAGGTAAATAACTTCCTTGCTCTTTTGGGTCAACCTTAGTGTTATGAAAATAATGTTGACTTATATTTCAAGAAGAGATATATCAACTTTGAGAATGGCACTCAGTGCATAGTCATACCTCTAAATAACAACCAAGGACCCCCCTTTGTGGAACCCATTGATGTTGATGAGGATGTCAATACAATCTATAACATTACTACTTAAGGACATGAAAATGTGGATCCTACTCTTGATGGTGTATTGTGATGGGAAGACACCCAGTCTGTTTCTTACACTACAAGTGTTGCTTGTAACTAATGGGCTCAAGGCGCATATGATCTAATAAGCCATGTCTATGGAGCCTTATAAATCCACCTAAGTTCCCCTCTAAAGCTCGCTTAGTACTAAAATATTGTCTACCTTATTGGTGGACACCTGATGGTTGGACCAACCTTACAATTGGGTCAGGCATCTAGGTTTCATGGTTAGATGGAGGTTCAGGAATACTTACAACAGTTAGAGGCTTACTATGTTAATAAGGATGAAAGTTTTTGCATGATCACTTTTCTATTTCAAGGGATAATTTCTTGATGGTGGTATACACATCGGTACCAATTGGATACATGGGAACAAGTATGTGCAACCATGCATAATCGATTCCTCAATGATAATTGTGTTTTCACCACCCTGAGTTACAATAGCATTACTTCTCCAGAACATCATTTAACATAATTTTAAAGCCTTTGAAGCACTAACAAAATAGTTTTACTAGAATGTTTATGGGTACATGCATTCTATGTAACCTTACATGCCTAGGTTAGGGTGTGGTAAGTTCAATAAGAAATGTGTAGAGATAGCACATCAAACATGGTCTTCTTTCCACCTTTGCATTTTCTTCACCACTGACATAATTAAATTTATCTCTGCAAGCGATCCGTTAGGTAGTTGTGGATGATCAGGCACCAGTTGAAGACTAGATATAGCATATGCATCACACAACTAAGGATAATTTGACCATCTTTCAGAACTTGATACTCCTACCATGACTTAGTTAGAACTAGAGTTCCAATCTGGATATAACCATTGGGAATAGATACAAAAAGGCAAGCAAAAGGTTGTATACCAAGTTTATAAGGGTACTAGTTATGATCAACCAGAGTCATCATTTGACAACTTAAATCTACATCCAGAGTGTGGGGTGTGTGATGTCATATATATGATATAATTTAAGTAGAAACCATATTCTACACCACTCCAAATAGTCTAGAAGAACATTGGGATGGACAATGCACCTAAACTGGCCACTGTGGGAAATTGTTGGTGTGATGTTGAGATAACCAAAATCTTCCATATTTTGCTCAAGTACTAGGATGATTTCCCATGTAACTACATGAAAATTAAAGGAGTGCATCCATCATTAGGTAAAATACACATCAAGTTAGTTGACAGTTCTCAACTGATGAGGAAACATCCATATCAGATGAACCCAAATATGTGTGATCAAGTCAAAGAGGAAATTGATAACATGTTGTGCACTGGAGTTATTACTCCCATTAATGAATCTAAATGGGTTAGTCCCGTGGTGATTAGCATCAAGAAGGATGATCACATTGGAATTTGTGTAGATTACAGGCTACTCAATGCGGTATGTGCAACAAATCCTTTTCCAACACCTTTCACCAAATAAATTTTGGAAGGTGTTGTTGGGTGTAAGATCTACACATTCATCGATGGCTTTTTTGGATATCACCAAGTCCAAATTTCTAAAGAATTCAAGGTAAAGACAAACTTTGTAATTGAATGGGGTTATTTTTCATATAATATTATTCCTTTTGGCCTCAATAATGCATTGGTCATATTTCTCATGCATTGTGGTGGAAACCTTCAAGGATTTCATCCATAAGTACCTTTAGGTATACTTGGATGACTGGACTGTGTATGGTTTAGTGTGAGACCATTATGATAATCTATGCCTCATGATTGAATATTATCGACAACTTCATATTTCCTTGAATCTAAAGAAGTTCATCTTTACCACCCCATTTGGGATTCTATTAGGACATATTATTTATTGGGATGGACTCTTAGTGGATTTGATTAAAATTGTGATCCTTATCTGACCCCTAATGCCAACCACTCAACATGAGGTCTATGCCTTCTTAGGTCACACAAGGTACTATCATAAGTTCATTCGAGGTTATGTTAATAAAGTCACCTTGATGGAGGAACTACTCAAGCACAATGGCCTATTCTTGTGGATGGCTCAACATCAACAAGCATTTGAGGCCCTAAAAAAATAAACTAGTGACTACACCCATACTCCAATTATTGAACTAGAACCAACCATTTCATGTGCATGTCGATGATTCAAGCATAGTAGTAGGCATTATCCTAGTATAACCAGGTGAAGACAACCTTGATCATCCTATTTATTTTGATAGCTAAAATCTCGCATCCATGGAATGAAACTACTCTCAGACATATCATGAAGCCTTGTCTATGGTTTATGCACTTCAAAAGTTTCACCAATACTTGTTGGCTATCCAATTTGTCTTCTACATAGATCATGAAGCACTCAAGTATTTAGTAAATAAACTAATATTACATGGGTGCAATTGTTGATGGACTATTTTTTTCTAAGAGCTCTAATTTTTAATGGTCATCAAACTAGGAAAAGTTAATTTAGTCCAGACCACCTCTCATGTGTTCAATCAGGTGAACCAATGCATACCATAGAGGATGATTTACCTGATGTACAACTTTTTTAGGTTATGCACATGCTTGAAAAATTAGAGGAAACTATAATTTTTCTTACAATAGGTTTTGTGCCAGAAACCTTACCACCCAAGATAATATTCGATTAGTTGTGCATCTTGCCCCTTTCTAGCTTATTGGTAGACACCTGTATAAATTTGGTCAGGATGAAGTACTTCAAAGGCATGTAATGCATCACAAGTTCACAAAAGTCCTTCAAGAGGTATATGAGGGCATTACAAGAAGACATTATGTTGGTGACACCACAACAAGAAAGTTTCTACTAGCTAGATTGTAGTGGCCCACCTTATTCAAAGATGACAAAGCATATGTGTGTCAATATGATATCTATCAGTGCATAGGTAAACCAAATGGAAGGGATGTTATGCCTCTTCATCAAATTCTTGCTCATGAACCATTTAAGAAATGAACTATTGATTTTGTTGAACCCATTCAACTAATTTCCAATAGAATGGCACATGGTACATTATTACTACCATTAACTATTTCACATGTTGGGATGAAGCAACACCCACATGTGATTGTATTATTATGGCGGTTGCATTATTTCTGTGGGAAAATATCATCATAAGGTATGGATACCCTTTAAGTTTAAAAATTTATTGTGTCACTCACTTCCTCAATGAAACAATGTGCATCCTCTTAGTTAAATTCATGATTGTGTACCTTAAAACCATGCCATACCACCCTCAAGCTAATGACATAGTTTAAGTATTCAATAATATTTTGGGTAACACATTGATCAAGATTTGTAACATCGGTCACATTGATTGGGATGATCGATTTTCCACCATTTTTTGGGTGTATTAGATCACATACAAAAGTTTGAACAAAAGTACTCCTTTCAGTATTGTCTTTGGCATTGAAGTAGTGTTATCGTTAGAGTTCCTTGTGCCCTCTTTACATATTATGTGCGTTGGCCAATTAGATGATGAGTAGTCCCTAAATCTAGATGCTCTAATTTAGATTGATGAAACACACTTCCTTACACATTAGAGCCAAGGAGTTAAGAAGAAAAACAAAAAGCTTGGCATGATCGACATATCAAAACCAAAGTTTATCATCTTGGTATGCATGTCTTAGTATATGATTCAAATTTTGTGCATCATTCATGTAAACTACAAATTTGGTGGGATGGTCCATTTATTGTTCATGTTATCCACCTGATAGTTGGTTGTAAATTGAAAAGATTAGATGGTTAATTCCTACTAGGACATTTCAATGGTAATCGGCTCTGACCCTATAATTCTATGTAATTCTTTACTTTTATAAATAAGTCATCTACCACTAGGTTTATCTAGAATTTTATTTTATTTTCAAATAAGCATCATATTATTTATGTACCTTTTTTTATTGGTTTGATACTTTTTGATACTTTGGTATCTATCACTCTATTTCTCTATCTTTCTTGTCATGAAATTCACTAAGTTATGATGTGGATGATGATGCATAGATTTTAATGTGGGGTAGGTGTTAGAGATGGATACGCTACTTAAACTAAAAGCGTGTAAAAGAAATGTTCAAAATAGGGCACATGAGGGATGTGAATAAGAGGTAACTTAAGGTGCACAAGAGGTGGTGTGTGACCCAGGTAAGCATAATGAAGATGGCAAAGGAAATATTGTTATAAGATGGTTTAAAATGGAAGAGACAATTACCACCATGAAAATGAAAATTTTGAATTATTACAGCTGATATGCACTATGGAGAAGGCACAATAACTTTCAGATGAAGGATGGGACATGAAGTTATTAAATATGGAGTGGTATTAATGGAAACCATGTCGAATAGACATCAAGGCATATCATTTAGAGCATTAATGGTTGAAGTGATGGACAACAGTGTGGAGAAAAATTAATGCAACATGGAAGAGTTGATGAAAAAAATTGGTCTATCCTATAAAAGTCCATAAGGCTTCTCATTTCTATTTTTTTACGATTGAAATCTCAAAGAATTGTAGAGCTCCAACAAGTGAAAACTAGTGACAAAGATGGTAATTACGTAGTGCTCCCATTCAAAAAATGATTTAGAGATTGAACCAACATGCATACAAGGATAGAAAAGAAATACATTTGCACAAATAGAAAAGAGAAGTTACAAGTTACAGGTGATAAGTTTTCCATTAGAGGAGGTTGAAGTAGGGAGCCAAGCATTTTGGTTCTAGGAAAGGAAGTCAAGACACATTCATTTGAGAGAGTTGGTTGTCTACATGTTAACCTTTGAGGATCTTGGTTGGTGATGTGGCCATAGTAGAAAGGCAAAAAAAGATATCCACTTCTAGTTATTTCTAAATTTGAAGATTTTGAGAGTTCAGAATGAGGTCTCATGTTCATTCGAGAAGAATATTATAGTGAGAGCAGTACAAGGCGAGGACATAGTAGGATTCAGGGATGGGAACCCTATCATAAAAACACCAAAAATAGTATGCATGGGTAAAAAGTTCACTACAACATCATCTCCCCCTCTTATTATGATTGATGAGATGAAATATCTAGATACAGTATTGTGCATGGATGATTGGGATTCTAAGGTTTCCACCTATCAGGTCTTGGACTAAAATCATTGTCAGACTAGCAATGAAGCCAACTTACAAGCAACTAATGAGTAGAGCGCCAGAACACCAAAAATGAGATCACTTATGATATTTTAGTCTACAACCTATTGGAGGATGCAAAGGTGATCCAACTCTTCAATCTACCATATTTTGGGAAACCAAAAGACGTAACTTGATTCTTAATCTCACACATTTATGAAGACTACCTCTACTTTATTGGGCACAAAATTAGGATCATCCTTGAATGGATCAATAGAGTAATTGGGTTACTTTGTTTTGGAGTTGATCTCAGTACAGATCTTAAAGATCAGGCAATAATTGATAGAATGGCATTGGTGCTAATGTATAAGAAATAAAGCCATGATATTTACATTACTAGCCTGAAGGATCTCAAAATTTAAGTAAATACATGCTTGGCCATGACCAAGCTAAGAGGCATAGACATGTGGAAGGAGGTGCATATGACACACTTCTAGGTATCCAGTCAAATGGCTAAGAGGATAAAATACAATTACTCCCTATACTTTGCAGAGAAGATTGAGCACAATGATGAGAAGGCACATTGTCTACCCAACCACAAGTTTCTTGGGGGTGAAATTTTTATACTTATAGTTTTTAATAATTTTGGCATCCTGAAGTACTCAGACAAAGACCAAAAGTGGGTTTGCCCACAAAAACATATATCCCCCACTAAATGGTTCAAGCAAATCACTTGCCCCAACACCATCACACCCTCCTATAAATCCAAGATGAAGGGTTGGTTTGATGGCATGAAGGAGGAATTAAGGAACAAGTGGGACATACCCAAATAGTTTCCTGTGAAGATGGGATATTATGCTCAATTTGTTGTAAAACACCATTATTATCTCATGCAGATTTGGATGGTAACCATAGAGAACTTGTCAGGGTGGCTTAAATCACCCTATGCTTTCACCACCAGATACTTCATAGACTTGATAAATTACATTTTAGATGCATGCCCTATGAATATTTATGAGTACAAGATTGACATTGAGATCTATTCTCTTCACAATATTTATATTTACCCAATGAGGCATGCATATGTGGAAAATCACAAATCTGACAAGATTAGCCTTAATCCCTATAGAATAATCATACAAGGGTAGATCTAGGTGATTTTATATATTCTTGAGCCATGGAAAAAGTATTGGGAAGCCAGGAGGTGGAAAAGGAAATACTTTCCCTGAACTAGAAACATGTGCAGATGTAAGGGTGTGAGCAAAATAGAAAAGGACAAGACCTAAGACTGTCAGTTTTAGAGGGATGAAAGACCAACCCAAGGTCAGCCCAAAATGCCAATGGTAGGCCTTGATGCCACCAAGGATCCAAGGGTTAGCTATAGAGTAAGAGGACATTGTTGTATCTTAGTCATCTACTCAACTAGAGATCGAACATGAAGTGCCCTGAGTGGTGATTCTGGACACAAGTGAGGCTTCTCCAGAAGCCCAACCTACAAATTAGCCCACTCCTAAGCTAAGTGAGGAATAACCTCATTAGCTAAGTGAAGAAGATATTTTTGCACCTAGTGAGGAACATTGTATGGTGGAACAGTAAATAGACATTAAAATTCCAACACCTAAACAAGTAAACAGGGGAGATGGCCCCAATAGAGAGGACTTTGGCACTGGTGTCAATAAGCAATACGACAAGAGTCTTGAAATCATTTATTTAGAGCATAACCCTAAAATGACAAAGAACCAATGTAGGAGGCATAATAACAACAATAGGTAAATCAAGAACCTCCCATTCGCATCACATTCCAATAGGACATGTCAAACAAGCAATTATATTTGTGGGATTTTTTCTCGAACATGAGTCCACAAAATAAACTTGATGTGAGATGTCATTTGTGATGGAAGTGTATCATGATTAATAATTATTTGAGCTTCCAAGGGACAACACTAACATAAACCCAAAAGTGGAAGGTGTTCTAGACATGCTCTAGATAAGTCCCATGATTTGTTATCTAATGCAAGTGAGCGCGACACTTATCAAGATTGCCCTAGAGGTTTCTAGGAAAATCAATCTAAATAGACACGATGTGGGCCATATTTGTAGAAAACATCAAGAGGGCATTTGGCTCTTTAAAGAAGAGCATGAAGCACGATTCAAGTTCGAAGAAGTTGAACTTAAGCACCAACTGGATGTGGCCAAAGTGGTTCAACTTAGGACTTTGGGCCTTTGTCAAAAAAATTGAGAAGTGAACCAACACTCGTGGATGGATTTCTCATTATTGGTGAGGCTATTAATAAATCAGAGATGCTCATGGACTTGCTGTTTAAAAAATGCAAAAACATGGTGGATCCTCAATAGGAAAAGTTATGGGCCATCGATCAGTTCATCGAGGCCATGGACATATATTGTATATTTTTGAATAAATTGAGCATCACCATTCCCATCAATGATGATTTTTTTCAACTTGGCATGACCAATTAAAATTTTGGAAGTGCGACTACTACCCAAGGAAAAACAACACCAGCAATTGGTTGAGCATGCTCTAAGCATCAAGGATAACGTCAAATGCACAAAAGTATTCCAAGACATTGAAGAACTAGAATAAAAATAAGAACCCATCAATAGTAGCTGAATGTTAGTTTCTCATCATTCTGAGGACAAGTTTTAGAAAAGGTTGGGGCATTTAACGATGCTCACAAATTTGCAACTACTCAACTTGAGACTTTGACAACTAAAGAAGATACTTATTTGAAGTAGCCTAAGGAGATGAAGAAATTAAAAGGCAAAGTGGAAGTTATTATTTCTAATCTTTAGACAGTATTCAACTAGGATCCTATATTTTTGACAACTAAGGAGCCTATAGCATAGTCTAGGATGGACTATCAGTTTAGTCTAGGTGATGTTGAACCCAAATTTTGAAATAACATATTCTAAGTATTTTGGATCCATAATCACGAAAGAGTAAGGGTGAAAGAGCAGGAGTGAAAGACCATGGCAAGGGAGAAAATGATGTAGAAGAGAGAAACATAAGGGAATGGTGTGGAAGACCTTGGTGCAAAAGGGTGAGTTGCAAAAGACAAAGAAGTAGAGAATGAGCACAGGACGCTGGACTCATAGAAGTGCAATAATAGGATAAGGGCAAAGGAAATAGAAGTAGTTATAAATTAGTTCATTGAAGTATCAAAGATTAATGAGAGTGCAAATCTAGCACCAGCTTATGAAGGAAGAGGAACATGAAAGATAATATCTAGCATAGAGAGAGTATATAGGCGTTGTTGGGCCCAACTCAAGAGGAACTTAATTTTAATGGTTCACCATGACTTCTTTATTTTAAATAGTCGTTGGCTTGTCATCCTTAGTGTATTATTGATGCAATACTAAAATGGGTTCGCTTATATATAAATACCCCTTTGGATTTATTTAGAAGTTGTTGTTGTTGTTGTTGTTGTTGTTGTTGTTGTGGTGGTGGTGGTGGTTATTGTTGAATATAGATGTGTTGTTAATATTAAGGTAGAGATCTAAAGAGTGTCTAATGAATGAAATACCTTTGTAATGTTATCAAATTTATCGATGGAACTAATATTTTTTGAACATTTATGTGATGAATCTATTTGGTTTTAAAATTTGTTTTATGATACTAGAAGTATGTGTATTGTATGAATGTGTTAAATGGCTAATTCTAGAATGATGATTATTATAATAATGATTAATTTTGTTATCTCAAGTACCTAAACTTCATTCATCCACTATTTCATGATAGAACCAATAAGAACCGATCACTCACATGATATGCCAACATGATAGCCAATTAGCTTCTCCCTTCCTCTAGGCACATGACTAGTACTTAGTCATGTGAAACTAAGGATATAAATAAACCCAACATGCACTAACATGCTCCCCTTACTCCTCTTCATCATATCACATAAGAGGCCTAAAAATGCACTCAGACAGAAGTCATGTCCCAAGCCTAGCCACCAAGAAAGATAAGTTCTTATACATTTTACATTTCATCCATTATTATATGACTATGATCTATATTTTCTAACCCCACTAAGTGAATCAACATCTCCAATCCTAATGCAAGGTAAATGACCCAACATAATTTGACAGTAAATTCGCTCAACTAATCACTTAAGCAACATCAAAGACATTTCTACGTCCTATTGATTGTTTAAGGTCCATCATGAAATATTTTAGCACCCTCATAATCTCTTGAGCCTCAAACTCATTGATCTTAGTCACTACCTATTACATACTTCACAGCCAAATTCTCATCAATGGGTTACAAAATTCCTTACCAATATGGTTGATGAATTGAGTGGAGGTTGACTCCTATATCATCCACTTCGAATACTCTACCAGACATCTTGCTCTAGTTTTTAGATGAACCCTCAGCTCTAGCTTCACCCTTTTGCCTTTCTCCAGTAATGTTCTCTACAACAATCCAAACGCTTTTTCATCACCCTACTCTATCTCCAAAAGCCACAAATGGAACAAATGACAATTGTCTAGATATTACCACTATCTCATAATCTTATAATATGACTTTTGGCATGAGTGAGCATTCATTCATGACACACACCACCCTTAAAAAATGATTTCCTGGAATAAATGCTTATATCTCTTTGATCTCCTATCATACAGAATTCACCACCTCCCAACCCATTCACTCACCATACACCCATCACTTAGATAATTTTGCTTACTCCCTTAGTTTTTATTGAAAAGTCCCAAAAATTATAATTTTATTTCCTAAGATTCACTATAAATTGAACCCCTCTAAAATTAAATTGGTATACTGGGAAAGCAATTTTAACATATCATTTGAAAAGGAGGGAGTCCATTCCTTATAACTTATCTTATGTTTATCTCTTAGATTCAATGTTGCATGATTGGCCCAATCAGCCACCACATTCCTCACCCATTTATTGTGCCAAAACTCCACATGCTTAAAGGATTTACTCAGACTCTTCACTTCTTGCAAAATAATGTGCATCTTATAAGTTGTGGTCCTACAAGTCCTTAGTGTATTAATAATAATCTGAGTGTCTCCTTCCACAATCAAATTCTCCCAGTAATGCTCCAGTACCACTTGAATTCCTTTCAACATAGCACAAGCCTCTATCACATTATTCATCTCCACTACTAGATCTTCAAAAAACATCAACATCCTCTAGCCATCTGGCCTTGAAAAATTGCTTTTGCACCCGCCATTTTAGGGTTGCCTTTAGATGCCCCATCAAAATTTAGTTTTACCTTACCCACATTTAGGGATCTACAATGATTATTGTGAAACAAACCTTGCTCCTTACTAGCCCCAAGCCCCTTATCAAGCATTTTCCTTATTTTTTAAATATATATCAGTATTTTAACTAATTTTACAAGTCAAGATAATTGAAAAATTAAAATTGCAAGTGTATGAACACAAATTTTTTATCTTAACTTTACAAAAATAAAAACATTTTTTTTTCAAATTAAATCCAATGATGTGTAGATTTTTGAAATATAAGTTATAAAAAAATTTGATTAACGATCAAATAGTTATAAATATATTTGTAGTGATATATGTATAAACAATAATGAGGTATGTTGTGTAGAAATTAAGTGATAATTAAAAATAATACATTAACATTAAAGAATTACATATTCAAAAACTATGTTCTTCCCTCTACAAACCCATATATATTTTTTTAAATAATGAAGTCTGTGTGATCATATGTGTGCATGAAAATAGAAAAAACACATAAATTTCATGTTGGTTGATCCGTGACAAGTTTTAGGGTAGTTTTGGACCCCCCAAGCCTAAATCCAAACCAGTTTTGGAGATAAAATCAAAAATTCAATGAAGTTTTTAAAAGGGTGCATGCCCTTTTTCACAAAGGGTGTGTGCCATTTGAAACATGTTTTTTGAGGGATGTTAAAATATTGAAAATGTTAAAGGAAAGGGCATACGCTCTATGCAGTACAAAGGGCACACACCTTTTGGTTTTTAATGTCATTTGTCATTGATATTATTTTTGAATGTTGATTATATATTTAGTAAAATATAACAAATTAGGGCCATTTTGCATCATTTGAAATCAATTCCATAGTTGTAGGAGTTACCATTTAGAAGATAGTTTTTTAAAATCCATTTTGATAAATATTTAGTTTTTATAATTTCACCTAATTGGAAACTGACTAGCATATTGGAGTTATTAAGCTCTAAGTTTAGGTATGGACGTCATTGGTCAAGATAGAGATAATGAATCATTATACAGATAGGGGCTCAAGTATGGATTGGTTAAGATAGAGATAGGGATGAATGATAGAGACAGGGCATTTTATATCATGGATGCAACATCTACATAATATGATAGCATGGATCATGCATGAATGCATCAAACTATTTCCATTGATACGTCCAACTCTCAAAAAAATATGACAACTTTGCATTTGCTTCTTTATTTTCACCTTCAACTATATGGATTTAGGTACATCTATCGTCTATTAAATCAAATGCAAATGAAGAGTTGGGTTGTGCGTTGAACCTCTAGGTCACTTTTACACCCCAACATTAGTGTAGACCCTAATATATTCTTTCACTAGTGAGGAAATGGGAGAGAGATAGAAGTGAGTCACTCCATAGTCATCACTCCAATGTTTATTACTTAAATAACATTATTGACTCGATATTAAGCTTATTTCCACCATGGAGATCATATGACAATCTCCATAGATTAATCCATCATGATCCTACCTATTCTACCAAACATGAATGAGGCTAATCACCCCAATAGACTTTAATTGGAATAGAAGTAACTGAAACACCATTCAAGATTCATCCAAAAAATATATTGTTCACTCTGAAAAAAATAGATAGATAGGTCAATCCATGCATGTTTATATCCTATTCTAATGCATGCATTCCCTGACCACTTCATCTCAGACTTGCTTAAAACAAAGTCATCTTGTAGCATTCCAAACTCACATAGGATATACTACCACTACCACTACTATTTAGGGTGAAGGGGAGTGCTTTTGAACCCTATTTTCTCAATCTCATATCAAAATTGCTCCTATCACTATATACCTCTCCATTGTCAAGCATCAAGTGAAGAAGGTATTTATAGACAATGAAATTCAAAATTCCCTCCATCTAGAAACACTTTGATATATCCATAAAAGTGTACATTAAGGACTCAAAACTTTATTCTTACCTGATGTGGTCCTTGAAGATCTACCATCATTCACCCATCAACCCTCATCATCTTTAATCACTCCCTCATCATCCCTCATCAGCCATAATCACTCCCTCATCGACCTTCATCATCCCTTATTATCCCTAGTCACTCCCTCATTGACCCTCATCATCCCTCATCATCCCTAGTCACTCCCTCATCGACCCTCACTTTTATTTATCATGCCTAATCACTCCTTCATCAATTGTCATCATCCCTAATCACTCCCTCATCAACCCTAATCATCTCTCATTATCCCTAGTCACTCCCTCATTGGCCCTCATTTTTATTAAACACCCTCATTGACCCTCATCATCCCCCATCATCCCTAATCACTCCCTCAACATCCCTTATCATTAATAATCACTCTGTCATTGACCCTCATCATCCATCATAGTCCCTAGTCACACCCGCATCATCCCTCATTGTCCCTCATCATCCCTAAACACTTCCTAATCACCCTTCTTTGTTCCTCATCATCCCTTATCACTCCCTCATCATCCTACATCATCCCTATTCACTTTTCCATCATCTCTCATTATCCCTAATCACTCTTTCATCATCCCTCTTCATTCTTAACCACTCCCTCATTAACCCTCATTATCAATAATCACTCCATCATATCTCATTATTTCTCATTGTCCCTTGTTACTCCCTCCTCATCTCTCATCATCCCTAATCACTCCCTTATCATCCCTCACCATACCTAATCACTCTCTCATCAACCCTCATCATTTCTCATCATCATAATCAATTAATCATTGTCCTTCATTGTCCCTCATCAACCATAATCACTCCTCATCAATCCTCATCATCCCTCATTGTCCCTCATCATCCCTAATCACTCCCTCATTATCTCTCATCATCCCTGAGCTTTTATAATAACTCCCTCATCTACCCTCATCATCCAAGTTACTCCTTCATTATCCCTCATCATCTCTCATCATCCCTAATCAATCCCTCATCATCCATAATCACTCCTCATCAACTCTCATCATCCCTCATTATCCCTAATCACTTCCTCATCATCCCTTATCATCCATGTTTTTCCTTATTCCTTTTCAATTTACAACCCATGAGATGGGTTTGTCTTAGTTTGATCAATTTTGAGAACATTTGATCCATTAGCTAGAATGAATACATTTATAAAGTGAAAAAAAATATGTAAGCTTACCTACTTGGCACTCTAATTTAAAGAATAAATTCACCTTCTTTATAAAAGAGTCAAAGAAGGATCTCACAAGACAAACTCTTGATAGGAATGAGTTAAAGGTATGCAAGCTCATGATTAATTCTAGGGGTTGGATACATGCTTAGATCCCCAAGGATTTAAGTATGCAGTCACCCTTCAAGTATCTAATATGAGATAATCTACGAAAGAAACCATGTCTGCATTGAATTTTACATTTTGATAGAATAAAGTTAAGTTTAACAATAAAACTAATCCTAACCAAACTAATTGGATTCTCTTAAGAAAACAAATTACTAAAATTAATTAGACCTACAATTATCTCTTCAATATATCACCACTTTATTATCAAGATTGTGGGTCCATAACTTAGGATAAATTCTTGTGTCTAATAAGATCTCAAAGCTCATGCAGGCTTATTGGTTATTCATGCACAAAATTTACTAATAAAAAGGTAGTTCACTAGATAGGCATAGTATTTATTGCAACCACATTCAAAACGTACTTCATGTCTAAATAAGTGAGAAATTTGAGACTTCCAAAAATTCAATTTCTTAAAGTAGAAATTATTGTAAGTTTTAAATCACATCAATGCTTGTATACACAAGGGAACCTAGAAATGAAGTGCTCTTCTTCTCCTTTCTATGGCGTCAAATCAATTATATCATTGTATGCACAAGCAATCACTCGTGGTTTTTGAATCACATGCACCCATCATCAAAGCTATGTGGTCCCATGTCTATATATCTAGCAGTGTTGGGGAACCCATGCTCGTGTGTGTGTGTGTGTGTGTGTGTGTGTGTGTGTGTGTGTGTGTGTGTGTGTGTGTGTGTGTGTGTGTGTGTGTGTGTGTGTGTGTGTGTACTTTGTTCATATTCTCCTATTATATACTTTGTACCACATGCTTCAGTTTGTTTGTTTTATTACTCCAACAATGGGATGTTTACTTTGATTAGTGTGGCTTCTTGACTTTCTCTATTTTCTTTATGTTTACATATGATTGGTGTCATGATCTATATCATGTGTAGTGTTCCTTGGTTTCCTATATTTTTTTTTTCCTGCTTTCCATGGTTCCTATCATGCATCTACTGGGGCATGGGTCTTTGTATGTGTCTTCTTTTGATTGTGTTTGTCTGTCTTGTTTACTCTTAAGTGTGGAATGTTTACTTTATGATTAGTGTGGCTTTTTGACTTTCTATGTTTTCTCTATGGTTGTATATGATTGGTGTCATGGTCTATATCATATTTAATGTTCCTTGATTGTCTATATGTTTATTTTCCTCCTTTCCATGGTTTTTACCATGCATTTATTAGGGCACATATCAACATTGATGTCGATGTTATGTCTTATTTTGATATATACACTAATACATTGATTATATTTGGGCATGTTACTTTAGTGTTGCATTTATTATGCCTTTCCTACATTGGACCATATTACTAGTGTGCTTAAATTTCTTAAATATTTCACATAAAGAGGCATAATACTTGTACACCTATATTAACTATATCTTTCCCACATAAGGGAAACCTTTTATTATTTTGCTTACATCGATTATACCTTTCCCATTTAAGGATAACCTGCTACTATCTTCTTACAATTCTTAGACTCAGACACGAGTAAAGTTACTTATTACATACACAATTTCATGATGATATCTTACTTATATGACTTAGTTTCAGACATGAATGGGCCAAGTTACTTATTACATGCTTTCACAATGACATCTTACTATGATTATACAATTTTATTTTATTTTTATTATCTTTACATGTGTTAAGAATAATCCCTTTCTTTTGGCATCTATCATTCACAAGTTCATACCACACCTCAAAAGGAGATCATATGATCCACTTATTTTTCCTATCGAAGATTCCAATTAGATAGTGATACATTGCAGTCACATGGTGTTACATAACATATTCCCTTGCTCTTTCATATGTAAGTAATCACATGGTGGTGCATGGCATACTTCACTTGGGTCTCCTCAACAAGACGCATACTCAAGGATGACACAAATTCTGAGATAGACACTTCACGAAGATAGATTCACAATTTTCAAATAATTAAATGTATATGTTCCTTATTTTCATGTTCTCTAATTGATTTAGTTGTTCCTTAATTATCAATTTATAGACATTGATTTGCTTGTAATGTTTCCTATACGAGTACATAGGTTTATATCTTTCAGACACAAAAGCATGGATGTTTGTTTCAAGATTTAAGACAACCTCTCTTTCCTTTGACTTTCATATCACCATCATTTATTATATTGACTTTGAGAACTCTTACTAGTTTCAGCTCTTCTATGATCCCTCCCATGTACATTTTTTTGTTTTACTTTGATATGTATGTACCCACAATCAAATTGGGGCATTATGTAAACACCTAATTTTGGTTTATTGGTAGTTTTTAGTTTGTATTGATTTAGAGTCCATGTGTGTTTATCGATTATCGATTCACATTAGGCTCTTACTAGCATGTGTTTTATTTGTGTTGGGTGCATTTTCTTCCCTTTCCTTCTAATATTTCTCTCCTCCCTAGTTTTAATGTCTTCCTTGTTTTTTTTGGTTGTGTACCACCACACCCCTAGTTGACTACGAGTGTAGTGGTACACCCTTGGTCAGACCAAGATTATACCACTATGCTCCTTATCTTATTTTGTTTGGGTCTATTTAACCCTCCCATTTATTTATTTTTGGGTTTATACTTCTTTATTGTGAACTTTATTCCCCTTTGTGTGTTGACTTGTGCAACAATAGGGTCATAATTTGAATTTGAGAAGTCTACATATGCACAGGTGTATTAATGCATATAAGATAATGGATGAGAAGTCAATAGAAGCAATATTTCCAAGAAAACATCAAGAATTAAAATCTAAAGTCTAGAATCCAATTTGAAAAACATAATTTCATTTAGAGTCTTCACAATGCATCATTTCCTATTATTCATGGAATAAAAAGTCATGTAATGATTAGCGCTTGCAACACCAAAATTTATTGTTGAACTATATTTAGTGTTGGTCTATGACTTGTCTAAGAAAAGGGGTTTGGTTAAAACTGGCCCCTAAATGTCTACGCCACTTTTTAAGGTTTTTCAAGGTATTCTGAGCTAATTAGGTTCCAAGGAAGGAGATCAATGTGGGAGATCTATAGCCAATTTTGGAATTTAAAAATGAGATTCTTGAAGCCCAAGAACATATGATAAGAATCATCTAATTTGTTCAAAAAACCTTTAGTGACTGGGAACGTACTTTAGCTCTAAAGTGTTTATCTACCAGTGACCAATAGCATAGCAGTCCACTCATGGTAAAAATATGAAACTTCTTAGTTCAAAAAATAATATGTGGGTTTTATCTATTTTCGTTCTTGGAACTATTTCCAATTTATTTTATCCTCATATTATCTTCAAAGTTGTAACAATTCAATATTCTTCTTTGAACCCTAACTTTGAATATTTTAATTATTCTAGAATATGTATTTATGAGATTAGGTTTTTTTTTTTTTTATATGCTTGAAGGTATTACATGGAAACACCGTATTACATAGAATGTAGACATCTCTACCTCATATTTCAACAATAAACATATAGCAGATTCACATTGTTGAGTAAGCATACATCTAAATTAGTGAGCTCATTTGACTAAGCAACCATGAGTAAGGGCCATCCACATTGTCAAAATCACCCAGGGCACGATCTTGGCCTTAATCGCTTGACTCTTTGTGTCAAATATCTAGAGAGATTTGTACCCTGGTGGATGGATATAAACAACCATCATCCTCAACAGTCAGACTACAACCCTTTCGATATTAGGTCTTATTTTTACTACTATATTATTGAAATATGTTTATATATGAATTGAAACAATGTTTGGGGTTAAGTGTTGTGCATGTTTATGTAAAATAATATTTCCATATTATAGGATATAACATATTGTTAAATTCTTAACAAAATTGCAAATACAAAGTTTTTATCTGTGAAAAAAATAATAACTTACATATCTTAAATACACATTAAAAAATGTTAAGATATTAATCTTGAGGCACCTATTTTAGATTTGTCACAATTTTTTCATCGAATATATCCATGTTAATAAGCAACTCCATAAACTTCTCTACAAAATGTTTGCTAACTAGTGACAAACAACATCAATTTAGTTTCACCACTATTTTAGGCTTGAAAATATCTTTCAGAAAAAAAAGTGGGCTCTAAAATCCATTATATGCCCAAGAAGTCACATTTTTTTCAAAATCACCTTCTCTAAGCATTAAGAAAATTTTCCGTAACAATCAAATGGACATCAAATTTAAGATAGACAATTTTTTATTAATATCTCACAAGATTGCACTTGCTTCACCCATCCTCCTTATCTATCACTATAGTTACACCTCTCATCGTAGTAAACGATACTGATAGACATAACTTACAATGACAATCAAGGGTGTTGGTGGTGGAATGTAATAGATATCATAAATATATTTATATGAAAAATACCAAGTGATATCATTTTTAGGTGCCTATTTTGGATTTTTCACTTATCACATTGATTAATGACCCTACTACCTTCTCCACAAATTTCAAGTTGACTGGTGTTTGGTGATTGTATACATCAAAAGCAAACTGGTTAGCAAGTAAAGTTATAATTCAAATCAAACAAAGATAAACATATTCATAATTGAAATACCTTTGATTGAGCAAAAAAGGGCTTAAAAATCAATACCTTCACTTACCAAACAGTAAAATTGATCCTCTTGAATGTCGATTTGCTTAATTGATTTGGATATGGGGGTTCAATAGACCACATGCAAGCAAATAGGGAACATGTCCCCTTGTAAGATGGTTTGATGGCTTGATGCAATGATGTATTGATGATGAAGCTCCTTCTCTAAATGCACATAACTTCATTAGACTTCCAAAGCTTGTTTAAATGAGAGGGGGATCTCTCAATTTATAGGATTTCATGATGATTATGAGCCATTGATGTTGATCCAAGATCAATGGTTGAGGATGAGTCAAGGTTGGAGGGTGAATCATAAATGAAATTGGTTGAGTTTGTAAGAAGAGGCATGGGCTAGGGATGGACATGTCATAGTTCATCATTTACATTGGATTTGGCGTTATTGCATGGGGATTTGGAGGATGATATCATGGGCATGGGTTGAAAAGGTGATGTGAGATAAATAGATTTATGAATTTATAAAAAAATGGATATTGCAAGTTCCATGGATTTTATTATTATGTGTGAGTTAGCTAATTAACAGTGGTTAATTAATGAAAGTGATGTGGGGATTTATGTGGGATTGGCAAGGTTCAAAACTGAACATGATTAATTGATTGGGGGGATGAATAGTGGTTAGACTAAAAATATTAGTTAATGATGGAATTAGAACACGATGTGATGATGGATTAGAGTTTAGTTAGCGTGATGAAGAGATTAGGGATGGATAATTAACATCAACATGAGGTGTCCAATTTTAGGTGTCTACATTTTGCCTCTCTTTGAAAGGACATTGGAAAACACAATGGGCAGAGTAACAACTTTTCAAATAAAGAAGCTAAAATAAGTGGGAGGATGAAGGTTAGATGATGATGATGATGATGATGATGAATTAGTTAGATATGATGCCCCATCGAGAGGGCATGTGGGGATGAAGGACATAGATGGCCTCTCAAAATGAGAGGAAGGGTTAGCAAGATAGGGGAATCGAGGGTTAAAATGAAAGGTTAGGTGATGAAAGAAGAGGGATTGGGATTCAAGATGAATGGTGATTGAATAGCAGGATGATGATGGTTATAGATACTAGTATGGATGTTGTGGATAGAGATGGGAGGATGAGATTGTAGGATGAGATTAACCCATGGATGAGATTAACAAACTTGAGCTAATGCTTGCATGCATTGAATTGATTTGATGATGGATTTTCCCCAAGAAATGATATATGTGAGGAGGTGGCTTGGGAACAATATATCCCAATGACAAGTTGCACGCTTTAATTAATCCCAAGAAATGATATATACAAGACTACATATTTGGAAATGATATATCTCAAAAAAATTATGGGCTTGGATTGATAACAATGTATCCCATTGAAAAGCTACACGCTTGATTTTCCCAAAGTAATGATATATGCATGGTAGCGAAATCTGCAAGCTTGGATTGGATGGATGATTAATTGATTGATAGTTTTGCAAGCATATATCAATGACTTAACCAATTTCATGGATTAAGAATGAAATGATCACGTTGGTGGATGGCATGAATTTTATAGGGTGATGCAAAATTACGTGATGATGGTCGGTCAAAGAATAATATTACGTGCCACTAGGTGGACAAATTTTTTTTTTAAATAATTCAAAAATAAATCCTAAAACATACTTTAACAATTTTTTAAAATTTTGGAAAAAAGTATATGCACTACATCTTTGTATATATGTAAAATAAAAACACATATGTTTGATTTGTATTAATGACCCAAACTCAATATATTTTGAGGGGAGATCGAAAGAGCACATGACCTCTTTATTCCAAAAAGTGGGACACACTATTATGCTTTGACCTTGGTACAACGACTTTTCAAAGAATAAGCCAAAAAAAACTAGGGATGCGAGGATGCCTCAAAATTAAATCATGATGTGATGATGAATCGAATCAGATTGGATTGGATAGATTCTAGATGAGGAAAGGATTATATTGGATTGGATAGGGGACATGGTAAATTGATGTTTGCACATGTGGGTTATGATGATGATTGTTAGATACAAATTGTTTGTTAAAATAAATGGGTGTTAAGAGATAAAAGGATGTTGTTGATGGGGGGAAGATGATGCCATTATTGCATGCAATTCTAATTGATTGAGCAACCTTATTTTGATATGGCATGTGACAGGATGCACCATGATATTGAAAAACCATAATGATAATATTTTCATATGTCGATGGACTAACTCAACTATAAGCGCATGAAATGAGGCACCATGATATGGAAAAGCCATGATGCTACTATTATCATATGTATATGGATTGAGTCAAGACTCAACAAGAAAAGTAAAAGCAAGCAGACAAGCAAGCAAAGACAAGAACATAAAAAAGCTCAAAAGCAAATGCATGTCTTACATTATTTTTTATTTTATTTTTTTCTAATGTCTTTGAATTTTTGTGGATTTTACAATTTTTAGGATTTTATGATGTTTTATTGAATTTCTTGGATTTTTTATTTTTATGGATTTTTTGGATATTTAGCAGGGTTAGGAGCAAATGAGAAACAAATTCTAGCACCCGGGATGGAAGGGATAATGGATGGAATGAATATAAGATGATGTTCAAGGACAATGAGGGAGTTGTTAGGAAGGATGGACACATACGGATGGATTATGGATCTCCTAGGACCGCATTGTGTAAGAACAAAAGTGTCTAAATTTTGAAGTATCATGCTGAGGATATACCAAGATGTTTCTCAAACAAGTCTCAAGACTTCTTCCACTCCCTTTTTAAGGTCAAATTGGAAGAAAGGGTGGGCATCATGATAAAGATAGTGTATCTTAGTTATAGGGATGTTTTAGGATGCCATAAGTTTGGATGGATTTGAATTTTCCCCCAAGTGTAGGGTACTTGTAGACAATTGATTATTTAGGCATTATGTCGAAAACCAATTTTCATCATGGTACTTGCCTAGGGCACCATAAGAATGGATTTCACCATTGGACAAAATATTTCTTTCTATTTTGATTTTTTTGTTTTTTGGTTGTAGCATTGGATCCTTCAACTATGCGCTCCAGAGATGTCTTTGGGAACTTCATTGATTTATAAGATGGCTTCTTCTAGATTGATATGAATACCTTCATATCCCCTACGATAAAGGGTGTTGTCATTGAGGGTGAAATGAAAGGCATATTGGATGAAAGATGTTTGTTGATTGCATGAAGAATTTGGAGGTGGGATGTGATTATGATGCGAAAGGGGATCGGGACAAACAACCTCATGTTCCAAAAAACTGAGAGTAGCCACAAGTTAAATGACTGAGAGAATTTTTGTTGTGTATGGTGTTTGTAACTTGTGATTTGGAATTGTCTTGCAACTATTTTGATGGATGAGATAAATTGATTTATTTGTCCATTGGTGTTTTAGAAAGGTTTTCACCAAAGGACTCTTCTTGATTGTTCTTATTATTATTTTTATTTTGATTGTCTGATAGCACCTCAAAGTTTTGGATTTTGAGTGTTAAAAAAATTAACACTTCAACTATGACATTCAAAATTTAGATTTAACTTTTTTTTACTATCAATTTTTCAACTGTACTTCTGATACAAGGCAGAACCACGGATCAAAAAATGGTTGTAAAAAAAGGAGCAAAACCTAGATTTTAAATGTCACAGTTGAAGTGCTAAATTTTTTAACAAATGAAAACACAAGGGATACTTCATTAAATAGTCATTCTCGCACATATCATAGCCACTCATCGAAATCATGTGCACCAAAACAACCTTCAATGGGACACCTACAGAAAAAAATCACCTTTTGAGGTTATGAAGCAATGACTCTACATAGTCATTCTCACACTTCCTGACATTATTCATTCCTTTGAATTTCACATCGATGCATCTAACTGTACACTCAACACAGTACTCATGTAGCATGGACATTTAGTTGCATACCGCTCAAAGACATTCAATGATAGTTTAGCAGTACTTTACCTACAAGAAAGAAATTTTTTACGCTATTGTACAAGTAGCAAGCAATGGCGACATTACATTTTGGTTAAGGAAACATGCAATACTTCACCTATGAGAAATAAATTTTGTACATTATTTATAGGTATTCAAGCAATGGCGGCACTACATTTTGGTTAATGAAATAGTTATTCATTCCAATCATAAGCCACTTTGGTTCCTACAAATGTAGAACAAGCTAAAAAATTCATGCCACATGAAGTGTCTTACCTATAGGGCTTCCATCATGTGATAAAGCACAAAAAGGGAAAAGATAACAAGGCAATAAATTGCCTTAGTAGACCACCTATTCACGTGCTCATCATAGTGATGAGCACACACAACAACAATTTTGCAGATTGGGTATCTCTCTACTCATTTGACAAGGATTTCACAGTCACCTACACTGCCCTTGCAATTGGTAAACAAGTTCAGAAGTTTTACTTGTCTGACAAGCTTATCTACAAGCTTGGACTCTTTATGTTACTAATGATGCACTTTTCCAAAGACTTATTTGTGCCAAAGTAACCTTCAACTAGACACCTACAGAACATGTCTTTAAGGTTCTCAAGTAATGACTCTTCATAGCCCTTGTTCTAGAAATCCCTGACATTGCTCATTCCTTCGAACTTCACACCAATGCATCTGACTATACACTTAACACAATACTCAAATACCATGGACATCCAATCACATACCACTTACAGATGTTTAGTGACAGTTTAGTAGTACTCCACCTATGAGAAATAATTATACGCTATTGTGTTAAGTGGTCAAGAAATGGTGACACTACATTCTAGGCAAGGAGATGGTCATTCATTTTGATCATAAGTCACATCAATTCTTGCAGATGCAAATCAAGCCAAAAAAATCATACCACATGAAGTGCATGACTTACTTGTAGCAGTTCTATCTTATCATAATGCACAAAAAGGGAAGGATAATAAGGTAACAAAATACCTTAGCAAACCATCAGTTTGTCCACTTATCATAGTGTGTGCATGCACAACCAAAACCTCACATATTGGGTATCTCTCTACTCATCTGACAAGGACTTTATATCTGCCTAAACTACCCTCCCAGTTGGTAAATAAGTTTTGGAGTTCTACTTGTCAAACAAGCTTCTATAAAAGCTTGGACATCTATGTGTTCCTAATGGCACACCTCATTGGAGACTCATTTGGGAGGCACAATACGCCAAGACATCAAGCCACTTTTGTGTTACAAATACTCTAGTTACATTTCAATCACACTTCTACTAACCACATATGCACACAAACATGGAGCACCACATCAAGTCTTGCATTCCTTGTCACATCATAAAGCCCATGAACATGAAGCTAGGACTTTACACATTTGTTGGTTCCATCCATAGCATGATAATCCATCAACATGGATTTCATGATAGAGTTTCCTATGATAAATCACTAGCATGACACAATGTTTGTTGTAGTGGATAATTTTCAAAGATGGTTATCATGGTTGCCTGCAAGGACATTAGCATAATTAGTAATATGCAAGGTTTCTTCACCTAGGTATGGGTTCACTTTGGACTCCAAACATCCATTGTATCTAATTGAGACCCATGCTTTATGAGTCATTTTTGGTAAATATTTTGGGAATTGATGGGTATGTAGTTGCATCAGTTGATGACATTTCATCCACAAATAAATGGACAAATAAAAGTTGTCAACCACACACGTTCTTATTATGCATATGTACAATTGTGCACATGTTCATACTTGGGATGACAACTTGTTCTACATCCAACATAACTGAAAAAAAAGTTTTTCACAATTTGATGGGGCATAGTCCATCCCAAACATGTCTTGGGTTATAACCTGTTGCACTTCTAGACATCTCCTATCACACACTAGTGAGCACTAAGTTGCACACACAAGCAATGGAAGCAGATAAAGTGCAAAAGTTTATACAAAACATACTATTTATTCATCAACAAGTTCAGCATATTCTCTCAGTTTCCCAACATAAGTACAATGAGCACCATGATGTGCATTGCACACCTCATGCATTCTGAGTTGGCAATAAAGTCCGGTTGCACCTTAATAAGGAGCTCTTTAAGGTCAACACCAAAATATCAACCTCTAAATTATTTTCCTTACCCCATTCTCCATGTAACTGGTGAGAATGTGTTTCATTCTTGATCTACCTCCATACTTGGGCATGCAACCAATATTCAATGTGGAACTCCTGAAGTGCTACTTCTCTCTACTTCTTGAGCCAACAATGACACAACATCCTTCAAATTGGGATCCCAAGAACTTGCATCCTCCAAACAAGGATCAAATCATTAAAGTGATGGACACACGCACCTGTCATGACACACATTGATTATTTTGAGTGTTCAAGGCTGGGTAATAGTTGATCAAGCTAAGTGGTATAATATTCAACAACTTCAAGCCAATTCTTGAAGCTAATCAAAGATGCAATGGGGGCCATTGCTTCTCAAGAAAGGGTGAATGATTCATGCAAAACTGTGTAAAATTTGAGCTACTCACCTTTGAGGCATCATGCAACAAGCATACATACTCACAATCTTACACAGCAATGACACAACTCCTTATAACAGACCACACAACTCGCCCTTACCTTGCAAGTGGCCTAACACTTCATGATATCCATGAAGTTTCATGGTACCTTGGTGCATTGCCTTGCACACTCCCATGAATGCCACACACTTGCTACGCAACCCTTGCAGCATCTACAATGATGTTTAAGAAATTTGCAACACTTGCAACTTCTGCAATCTTGCCAATCTCACAATGTAATGCTTTGTGCAAACTCATTTTGTAATGTTTTCAACTTCTACAATGTTGTGCATAGTATTTTCTACCTCTATAATGTTGTGCACCACTTTGCAGTGTTCGTTGCTTTTGTGCATCACTATACAGTACCTCATAGCTTTGCAGCATCTCAACAAACTTGCATCTCACCTCTTCACATACCAAATGTTGTTGCAGACCTGCATAGGACCTCTACACTCAACATTCCACTACCACACAACACACCAAGTGGCACACTCCATGCCTATGCTAGATTAGAGTAACTCCTTAGCATGTCACACGTCAGTCTCAATCATCACTCGGTGTGGGAAGATGAAGCAACTTCATAATCATCCTTCCTATAAACATAACAATTATAAGTACCATCTTGTAACTCAAACATGTACATTTATGTATTGTAACCACTTTCTTCATATTGTTTATGCAACAATATAGTCGAGAGATCACAAATGACCAGATACAAGTGTTACATCTTGTTTTGACTTGTGCCAAATAAGGGCACCTGTCGATGACCAACATCATAAAACATACTAATAGTGTTTAGTCACTTTGAGGACAAGGAATGATCTATTGATATGATTCTTGATTTCTGTGTAATTTTTAATTCAAAACATTTTATGCTATAGATTTTTTTCTAGAGATCATCATTGGCCCGAGGGCCAATTGTGCCCCTTTCACCATATCATTTCCTCCTTATCCATGTTGCCTTATTATTAATGAACTACATATTACGTTTGCCATGGTCCTATCATTCATGGACTTGACCATGGTTATAAATTCAAATTAGTTAGCTATATATCTTCCAAATGCGAGTATGCTCCAAAAGACTTCTATAAAATGATGTAATGGATTAGAATACTCTCTCACCTTCTTAGTAAATGTGGTAAAATATTTATTTAAAAATAAAATGAGTAACCCAATGCATTGGGTAAGGAGGAGGGTAGATATGTCTATGATATTCCTTCTATAGAGAAGGCAAATGGCACATATGGAAAATCATTCCCTAACAGAACCTCTAGCATGCCATAATGAAGCCTGCACAAATTAGTATATCTATCACCACATATGGAGGCTAGAAAAAAAAAGCAAGATCAAGAAGGGCATAACTAAGGAGAGCTAGACCAATGGAGGCAGGGGTGTAGTAGGAGGACTCATCCTTTTCTCTCTCCCTCCAGGCAAGTGAATTTTTTGTCGCTTCAACGATTCTTCTGTGTATGATCATAGTGATATGACTTTGATGGGCTTAACGCCTGTATTTTCTAAACCTAGTAAATTCTATCAATTTTTGTTCTTATTCTTTGAATAAATGTAACTTTGTTGAGAAAGCTAAAAGGATGAACTTGTGGGCAATAATCTGATTGGTAAAGATGTGTAAATTTACATCCTAGTCAGTCTACCACTAAATATTGCTCCATGCTACTTTAATGGAAATTGGTATGATGAAAACCCTTGATTGATGGCTTATTGGAGGAACAATGTTGGAAATCCTCGCTTGATATATTTCCATAAGGAATGTGAAATAGGATAAGCTCACTTTAAGTAATGCTATAATTACTTATCTCATAATCATATGGAAATTACCAAGTTTGGGTAATGTTATTTCTTGAGATTCTCTTTTTGCTCCTTAAATGTCATATTGGAGGTGTTGTGATAATTCTAAGGGATAAACATCCTTCCTTACAATTGGTTCTTTTTCCTAAAATGCAGTCTAGTTTGATTTGAATATATAAAGTCATGATAAATATGTTTTGATCCATTTCTCATAACTCTTCTTTTTGGTTGCTATAGGTTGTCTAAGGATTAGATAATTCTTATGATATTATGACTATATTCTTGGTGGAATCTATTCTTTGCACCTAAATTGTTGGTTGAGCCTGTTTCAATAAAATTTCGCTTTTATTTTTTGGAAGAAATAGAGAAGAAACTCGAGAAGGATATGGTAGAGAAACTTGATATGTTATGTGTGCATTGATTCAAATGATTGTGGATACTCCTCTTTAAGTTGGGAGGAATGACCTGCAGACAAGAAAGCACTAAATAAATGGTTGATTAGTTAGATAGTAAGGTGTATTGCCTAGCAAGCTAGATCTAAGAAGCACGAGCTTCCTTAGAGGCTGTCAATCCACACTTTTAAACAATCAAATGAAAGATAAATTGTTTGCATAAATAAAGAAGGTATTGAAATCAACTACAAGAAGTGCTTGATAAATGAATAGATGAATTTGACTAATTATAGAAATAAACAAATTGATATTAATGCTAAACGATTCAGGAATGGTTCATAAAATATGGTGATACTTTGTGATCAGGCAGAGAGCCAGAAAGTGGAATTTGGTTGAGGTCTGATGGGTGAAAATAACTTGTTTATTTGCCACACAGTGACCATTAGTGGTTAGGGTGACCATCAGTGGTTAGGGTGACTATCGGTAGTTATGGAATGATCATCGACGGTCAGAGTGATCGTCGACAGTTATTGTGGGTTCTACGTTGGTTTTAAAAATAGGTTGGTGAGGTTGCAGAATGAGATTCTAGAAGGTAGGTTTGGGCTAGGTTGTTTGCAAAATAGGAACAAAGTAAACTAATTACTAAAAATAGATGTTTAGCATGTTGATCTAAAGAAGGTTTGAGATGCATGGCTGAGAACTTGTTGATGGAGACTGGAGCAATTTCGATAGAGTAATGGTACTTGATTGTTGATCGATGGGTTGTCATAGCACTTCAGATGTTTGGCATGGTTGTTGGTTCACTGGGAGAATACCTATAAAAGAAGCTCCGATACAAGAAGCTCTTCATGGTTTTTGATTATCTATGATGCCAAATTGCTCTGATTTTATATACAAATCCCTTTCACCTCCTCTCTTTTTATATAAGGAAAGGAGAGGTGAAACAATAAGTTTAACAAGGTGTTAAGGGATTGTCTAATTTTATCTTTAGCATGCATTGATTCACACATGGATCAGGGAAGCTAAATATAAAAAATTGAGTTGGATTTGAAGTGGGAGTTAGATTTTTAAGGTAGTTAAAGGTTGATCGTTAGTAGTTAGGCCTAACCGTCGGTGGTTAGGATGATCATCAATGGTTGAGAGATCAAAGGTTAAGTTGGTAAAAGCTAGTCAATTTGACTTAGGTTTGCAGTTGAAAGGTTGTGGGATAGTTCCTAGGGGGTCCCAAGGTGGTCTAGAGGTTAGTTTGACACCCAGAACCATCATGTACAGTTTTCTAGTGTTTACATTTTGTCCCTTTTTGTTATGTAGTTTGTATGAACAAGCTGCAAAATAAAAATGGATTACGAGTCAAAGGTTAGGTTGCCCTAAGCATGGGAGGAGGTGCTCCCCCTCAAACTGTGATATGATGAGGTGAAACAAAATCACGTGAGGGTTTGATGAGTGGGTAAGTTGTTGATGAAGTGGTTGATAGGTTGGGCATTGAAGCACAAACACGTGAATAAAGTGAGATGAAGTGTGATAGTCAAGATCGTGCATTGACTAGGTTACCATGGTTGATAAAAATAAGGTTAGCACTAGAAGGATAAGTGACAAGTGGACCATGTGATCGTATTTACGTGTGGCAGTTAGGTACACTTGTAAATGCAAGTCTCCTAGACAAGGTCAATGTTTTCATAGGTATCTAAGGCAAGAAGTGAGCTCAGAAGGATATAATTGGTTGGTTGTGTGTAAAGTAGCGTAAGTTCAAAATGTTCAACTTGGAAATTTAGTTGGTGCAATCAAAATGACCAAAACAAGGTCATCACAAAAAATACATTAGGTTGGGCAAAAATTAACATGATCAATTGTTGACGTAGTTTGTGGGGGTTATCAGAGAAGGTTATCTCTAGTGGTTGGCATTAGGTGAAAGTTTGTTTGGAAAAGTTGTGGATGGGAGGGAAAACCCTAAACTGGTCGATCGTTGATGGTCATATGTCAGCCATAAAAGGGCGAAGATAAAAGAGCCATCATGGGTTTTATTCTCTCATTGTGAACTTTGACCCTCGATGATTAAACTCTTTATCATTTTGATCAAAAAAGTAGTGATAGTTAGTAAGTGATTGAGTGGATTGAGTTGAAGTTGATCGAGTGATTGAGGATGCAGAGGAGACGAGGGAGAGTGCAAGGTCAGGTAATGGTTCCTAAGGTTCTTCCTTAACAGTAGTCGAGGAATGAGGTAGGTATTGTTTTAAATTGGTAGATTATTTTCAATTTTGAAAATGAATGTTTAATTGAATTTGTCGGTGGTTTATTTGGTTATGGGTGGGTGTTGACCTAGGGCTAGGTTTGTTGATAGTATTTTTGGTTTTGGAGTTTAATGTGGGAGTGTAGAGTCAGATTAGCAAGGGTAGGGTAGATAGGAAAGGGTAGGGTGAAGATTAGCAAGTTGTTTTAGTTGTGTGTGGTTTTCGGTAGGTAGTTTTAGGGGGTAAGATTTGATTTGATCACCAGCGGTCACTACACAATGATCATCGACAGTCATCAGCAGTCATTATTGACCATTGATGGTCATGATTGACTGTCAGTGATCAATGGATGTGTTGAAAGTTTGGTTAATGGGTAAGAGCTAATAGTTGATAAGCAATAGTTAATGGGTAATAGTTGAGGTTAAGGGGTTAGGGTAAGGTTAAGGGGTTAGGTGAAGGTTTGTGTATAGGTCAAGAAGGTTGAATGATGGAGTAAAGTAATGGTAGGAGGGTTTAACGATGATGTTTGGTAGTTGTGACTAAGTAAAGAATAGGTGAATTAGGTGAATAGGTATAGGGTCGAATAGGCCTACAAGTGATTGGTAAAGTTTTGAAGATAAGCTATAGGTGTAGGTCACATTAGGCAAATGTTATGAGTTGAATAGATTAGAATAGGAAGTTGGTGTAATAGGTAGACTTCATAGGGAAAATATGTCAATAAACTAAGGTTTTTTCTATCGAACCTTGCAGGGACGGGAGCGGATATAGATGAGGGACAGAGTGCCCTAAATACTAGATGAGATTCAGTGAGGGATGACCGTCACCGATTGGGAGCATATAGAGGACGTGGGCCTTGGAGGCATGAGGTACTACCAGCACGTACCTCCAGATGTGGTGATGTTATTGGCACTCATCAAGAGATGTGACCTTACCACTAACACCTTGCTTCTGACATGGGAGACCATCTTGCATGAGGATATCCACAAGATCATGTAGCTACCCAGTGAGCCGATCTACCACATTGAGAGTGATGAACGAGATGGGCAGATGGAGCTCTTGTATGGAAAGGACCTCAATTTTTCAAGGTGGCACTCAAGAGGCTTCCACTACACACCACTGTACCAAATGGATAGGGATGTGAGGTAGTTGTTTACCATGATGATGATAGCGGTCATGTGTTATGCATTATCATATTCTAGCAGTGGGAGGTTTCCTTATTGTTTGGGGTGCTGGTTGAGATGTGGTTGGGTTGCACAATGTTCACATGGGCATCTGTGTTATTAGTTTAGATTTATCAAGATTTATGGGGGTTCCACACCCATAGGAGATACGGGATTAGTGTCAAGTTTGTCCTTCATTATTAGGCCTATGAGCACATCTGAGTACTGAGACCAATGGGGTTGTCGTGGGAGGGGTTAATGCAGATGGCTATCAGGGGTGGATACATGAGGTGGAGAGGTGACTATGCCCTCTCAGGCCTTGGAAGAGGGGCACATGACATAGAATGGTACAAGGACCAAATACATGCCTTGGTCGTGGGAGACGTGATTTGGAGATCGTATGTTAGGTTTCTAGGATGGGCATTATATAGGAGACATATGCTATCTCTTCAAAGCTATAGATGGATCTATGGTCGATGAGATCAAGAGATAGAGATCATTCCTTTTGATAGGGTATGAAGGCAATTTAGCCTCTTACAGGATATACTTAGGGAGTTCTCATGGTATAGGAAGGAGGGTGTAGATTTTCCACTACCTGCTCCATAACTAGTTCATGATTGACTGATCACGAGGAGTTGCCTGTAAGGATAGATATGGATGATGAAGGTGTTACAAATGGCTATCCTACATGGAATCAGGCACACTATGTCACAGTTGACTTTGAAGGTGATGATGGTGGTCGGCAAGACATGGATGTTGATGCAAAGAGAGATGATCAACAGGCTTAGATGTAGGGGGTTGCCCTAGATGTACAGGGAGTCACTATTGAGATGGATCATGCATAAGCGGTTCTAGCCACAGCTCAGGTCTCTCTATCAGTAGCATAGGGTCACATGGCCACTCTCACAAGAGAGAGAGATCAAGGTAGGGTGTAACTAGCCTTGGGGATGCAAGAGAGAGATTCTCTCTGACAGGTAGGAGTACTAGCAATTGCAGGACTAGTAGGGACTATCTCAATGCAGAGATATGTAGCGATTATGGAGGAGTTATAGTATTATGAGGCCCTAGTCTTCAGGTGTTTACCAGATGAGCCTCGATGGAGTGAGTACATAGTAGATATGATCAAAAGGGCTGGTACGATGACACCAAGTTCATGGGTTGCATCTATAGGTGGACAAGTAGGTGTAGGAGGGTACGCTCTAGGAGGTAGAGGTGCCTCAGGATTGTAGATTGATTATGAGACATTATATTTTGGATGTATTTTATGATTTTGATACTGACCTGCGAGTTGATGCAATCAAATGTATATTTTTGAGAGATGTATGTTTTTATATACATGATGATGATTATTTATGAGATATAGATGCGAACCTTGTTTATGATTTATGGTTCATGAGTATGAAGTTCATGTTGTTTATTTATGATTTGATATGATGGTATTCATGATGGTTTATGTGGACTCATCTAGCTAGGCATGTGATGGTATGGCTCTTTGATTTATGTCAATGATGATGTTGATATGGATTGATGTTGTTTATATGATTATGATGTGATGGTTAATGTGGAATTACCTAGCTAGGTATGTGATGTGATGGTTAGATATTTGTTGGATGTTGCTTATGCAATGATGATGCTTATGGTGTTTTATGATTATTGTTATGGTTCTATTTTGTAAATCATAGTTATATGGATGTGACAAATGGTAGGATGATGATGATCTTATGATGATTTTTATGATATGGTTAGGTGATGATGATGTTTGGTGTTGATGATGATCCTTTAATTTATGTCTACAATGATTATGTTTATGATATTGATATGATTATCGTTATGGTTACTAGTTATGTGTGGATGGAAAAGGTTATGATGTGATTATTGTTATGAGTTATGGATGACCATGATGATAGTGATGATTATATTCATGCTTAATTTTAATGAGTATATGTTCCTCATTTAGATTTAGACATGTGATAGATAATGTGTTTTAATGACTTAGTTATTTTTTATGTATGATTGGATGGTTAGATGTGATAGATGGATTAGTGGATGTGATTGACCATTAGATGATGTTTAATGTAGGAGATGTTTAATTTAAAATTTTCTTATGGTTAAAAACATTTAAACAAATAAGGCAAAAACACATGGTGAAATGCATTTATTTCGATGAAGGTGTTGTAATTTTAAAACACATAGAGTAGGTTGGATAAAATGTGAGAAAAGATAGATAAGATAATCAAAAAGACAAAACATCTTAATGAATGTATCAACCAATATGAAAGAATAATAAGCCACGATGCTTCTTCTTTGGCCAAGACTAAAATGAACCGAAATTGGATCAGCTTAAGGAACATAAGCCCTTCAAATGCTTCGCATTGGTGTTCATTAGTTGGTTAAAAAGGTGTCTTGATCATATAATGTCAAGTAAGCTCAAAATCCCTTGCCTATAATGTATAAATGGGAAGGAGATAAAAATAGAACCTTCTTGGGGGACTAGCTTGCCTCTTTTGTAGGTCACCAAAGAGGTAGTATAAACAAGTCCATGTCATATAATGTGTAGACTGATCGATATGGAGAGTCTACTTATGAAAGTTGTTTGCAGCTTCCAAATTATATTTGTATTGCCAAATTTTAATAACGGGTCTTTTGATCTTTTTTTGTTGTTTTGGAGGGGTTGGGGAAGTTGATCGATGCGTGAAGCTTCCAAGAAATTTATATGATTTTTACAAATGCTTTACTCAGCCATCCTTCAAGGGAATGGTCCAAGTTTGTGTGCTTTGTTTAAGGTTGTTGATAGTTGTCCTTCAAGGGAGCAGTTTACCTTGTATTGAGTAATTTTGATATGTTTTTGGTAGATGTCCTTCGATGGAGTAGTTTGTGAATGCTAGAAAGTGACATATATGAGTTATTTTGATTTTTATTTTGATGTTTATTTTTGATGTCATGGACTTGCTTATATAGGCTTAAAAATTCACCTTTTATAAAGGCAAAACTAAAGCACAAGAAGGTTGATGAGGTGTAAAAGAGGTTTAAGTGATAATGACGATGGGAATCTGTCTATAAAAGGGGCATAAAGTACCATGAGAATCATGCCATGGGTAGAGCCATGGTACCCATTGTTCAAGATTAGGCTATGATTGTGATGAATAATCACATGATTTAGTTCTAATTAGTTGTCCCTAAAATAAGGAGATGAATGTGGTTGAAGGCAAGGGATGAGTTTAAGTTAGAAAAAAAAATGAGTTCAATCTTGTTTAACAAAATTAAGGATGCAGATGCGAAGCATTGAGGGGCTCAGATTCTAGTTTCCCTTCAAGAGAGGATAACCAATAAGCTCCTGATCTATATTGTGCATTATGATATAAGATCCAAGACAATTGAAAGCAAAATTGCCTCGCTTGTTTTTCTCCATATTGGTGACATATTGATTTTCCTTTAAGATGAGGTCTCTGATATTGAAGTCTCACACTTTAAGGTGTTTGTTATAAGAATGCTTGATTCATTCTTGATAGACACGAAGGTGGGTAAGCGCGGCTAAACAAAATTCATTAAGTAGCTCAAGTTGGGCTAAATGTTCTTGATAATAATCGCTCTTAATGATGAGATTTTGCAAAGATATGCGAAAAGGGTATTTGCACTTCAAGAGGCAAGACAACCTCTACTCCAAAAACAAGAGAGAAAGGAGTTGCACCCATAAGGATTTGAATGTTAGTATGATAGGTCCATAAGGAAAAGGAGATGTGTAAATGCCAATCCCGACCAGATGCATTAACCATTTTAGTTAACATGTTATTGAGAGTTTTGTTAGAAGCTTTTGCCTGTCCATTCACTTATGGACAATAGGGCGATGAGAAACTTAGCTTGATACTGAAAACATCACAAAGACCTTTGACTTGTTTGTTTTTTAAAGATTTACCATTTTTAGTGATAATTTTATGAGGAACACTGAAGTGACAGATGATGTGATGGTTAATAAAGTCAATAATATTTTTAGCTTTTGTTGAGACGAGGAATAACCTCTACCCATTTGCTAAAATATTCAGTCACAGTGATGATAGAATGATGTCACTATGAAGAATGGGAGTTAATTTCACCAATGAGATCTAGACCCCATTGCAAAAAGGGCTAGAAATCTTTGGATACTCGAAGACTATGGCTAGGTGTGTGTTGTAAATTGGTGTGTTGTTGATATTTGACACAATTTTTCACATAATCGCAGCAATCATAGTTAAGAGTGGGCCAATGATAGCCAAGGTGAAAGATGCGTTTAGCGACAGCTAGGCCACTAAAGTGTCCCCCACATATCCTATCATACATTTTCCTAATAGCATGAGACTTCATAACTATGTAGGCAACAGAAGAGGAGACCATCAAAGCCATGTTTATAAATAATCCCCCCCAATATGGTATAACTTGAGGTGATCTGAATAAATGCTCTTCGAGCATTCTCGAAAGATCGAAAGGAATGATGGCAAGGTGGAGATAGTCAAAGGTCTGATGATACCAAAGGTCAGGTTGGGTTTACTCCACATTGAAGATGGTGGGAGAGTCTAGTTTGACATAAGAGGGCTGGGTAAGTCGATGGATAATGACAAATATCTTAGAGTCAGAGGGTGTAGATGGGATTTGGGAAGCGAGGGAAGCCATCATATTGGCAAACTTGTTCATAGATCGTAGAGTGGTTTGGATACGGTAGTGCTCAAATGATGCTAAGAGTACGTCAGCTAATTTAATGTACTATTGCAAAACATCATTCTTGCATTGGTAAGATCCATTGAATTGATTGACCACAAGTTGAGAGTCACCAAAAATGTTGATTGTTTTGACTCCCAAGGTTAACGCAGTTTGGAGGCCTATCACTAAGGCTTCGTACTTAGCCATATTGTTAGTACAATTAAAATCTAGCTTGAAGGATAAAGGAAGAGGTTCACCATGAAGGGGAATAAGGATGATGTTGGCTCCCCCACCACATTGACACTTTGATCCATCGAAGAACATGGTCACTTGATAGGTGAAGTCTGCTTGAGAGAGGGTTGCAATAGACTCATATGGAAACTCAAGGATGTCAGGTGTCTACTAATGGTGCTTCGGCCAATTAGTTGGCAATGACTTTCCCTTTAATTGACTTATGATGAAGAAACTCACGGTCAAACTCAGTCAGAAGCATGAGCCACTTAGCCATACGTTGCTTTTGGTATGGCTTGGAGTGCATATACTTGAGTGGGTCGATATTGGTTATGGTATAGGTCTTATGGTTGAGAAGGTAGTGGCGAAGTTTGGTGGCCACGAAGACCAAGGCTAGGAAAAGTTTCTCAATATGGGTGTATCAAATCTCGTACTCTACAAGCGTATGGTTAATGTAGTAGATGGCTTGCTCTTTATGTTGTTCATCCCGATGAGCTAGTATTGCCCCTAAGGAGTGGTCGGTGGTGGAAATATAAAGGTAAAAAGGTTGATCTTCTTTGGGAGGAATGAGGATGGGTGGAGATAGAAGGTACTCTTTAAGAGAATCAAAGGGATTTCGATAGTCATCATTCCACTTGAAAGATACATCCTTCTTCAGAAGGTGATGGAAAGGTGGGCATCAATCTAAGAGCTACGAGATAAAGCGACAAATGGATTAGACCTTCCCCTACAAGCTGTGGAGTTGCTTGAGGTGGGTAGGAGGAGGCATATTGAGTATTGCTTTGATTTTGGTAGGATTGACTTCAATTCCCCAAAGGGAGATGATAAATCCAAGGAGTTTTCCTAACAAGACATCAAAGATACACTTCTTGGGATTAAGGTGGACATGGTAATGGATGAGTCGCTCAAAGATAATCTTAAGAATGACTGAATGATCTTTATGGCATTTATATTTCCCAAGAAGGTCATCGAAATAGTCTTCAACAATTTTGTGAATAAGGTCATGAAAGTTGTAGGTCATAGCATGTTGGTAGGTTACACCAGTGTTCTTTAGTCTAAAAGGCATGACCCTATAGCAAAAAGTTCCCCATGGAGTGATAAAGGTGGTTTTGTGTTGATCTTCAGGGGTAATTAGGATCTAATTGTAACCCGAGAATTCGTCCATAAGAGATAACATCTCATGGCTAGTTGTAAGATCAACAAGTTGGTCAATAATTGGTAAAAGAAAGTCATCCTTTGGGAAAGCAAGGTTCAGCTTACAAAATTTCAAACAAATGCATAGTCCCCCTGTGGCTTTGGTGACAGGTACAATGAGTGAGACCCATTGAGAATAGTCAATGGGTTGAATGAAATTGATGGATAAGAGATGGTGAAGCTCTTCTTTGATGAGAAGGGCTATGTGAGGGTGTATTCATCAAAAAAATTATCTAACAGGCTTAGCATCACGTTTGGTGACTATGTTGTGGGTAATGATGGATGGATCGATTCCTGGCATGTCATTGTAAGACCAAGCAAATGCTATGTTGCGATCATGTAGAAATGAGAAGTCCCGCAGCTCCTCAGGATTTAGCAATTGGCCAATTTTGACAATACGTAGGTCATCCAAAGTTCCCAAGTTGATATATATGATGGATTCATTCAACATGGTTGAGGTCTCAGGAGATAGAGATTTGTGGAAAGAGGTATCTTCTACACCAAGATAGGTGAGAATGGAATCGTCATCCTGACACCAAATCGTATTAATGGTAGAAGAGTCATCTCCTATCTCAAGATGGGTCAGAGGAATGGTTACGATCACCCCATCCTTTTGATAATTCAATGGTCTGAGAATAATCATTTTGATAAAAAAAATTAAGGGGGATGATATCAGAATCCTCAGTTGTTGATGGAGTGGACGGTGAGGATGGGATTTCCTCATCAATGACGGTAATGGGAGGTAGGTTGGTTTGTTGTTTAGGTGGATGAAACTGAGGCCATGTTTTTCATGAGATTTTTGGGTTTCGATTGGAAGCAACTTGTGCAGTCCATATTCATATCGACCTAGACCAAATCCCTTCCAAGCACATCTATAAAGGTATGTCTGGGCAAACTCTGGTTTATCTAGATAGGAGAAAGTGGAGGTGAATGGTCGAGGTGAAAAAGAAGTGGTGGAAGTGTCAAGGGGTTTATCAAGCCCCCTATAGATGAAATTGGTTTGACAAGTTGAGGGACCAAAAGGAACAATGGTTCCAATATTGAGGTCATAACAAGGTTGTTGGTCAAGATTTCCATATTCTTGAGGAGTAGGAAAAGTGTCTAGTGTCAAAAGGCGATACTCCCCCAATGAAAGACATTGGAAGGTTGATTCCAAAGGGTTCGATGTGGGGATTTGCGTAGAAGGGATGAAATAATTGGTGGATGCTTCATTGGTAGAAGAAGATGGGGTTTCATCTTTTACTAATGAAGGCTTGCTAGATGGAGGAAGGATCATATCATTCGATCGGTTCATCGTGTTGCATGATGTAAAAGGACTCAAGTGAGTTTGTATGGTAACAACATGACCTTCATATTCAAATTTGCCGTATCAATGTAGGGTGGATGGCACATAGCCCATGGAATGGATCCACAGGCATCCCAGCAAAATGTTGTACTAGAACTCACCTTCTATTATGTAGAAGAGCTCATGGAAGCATATGGGGTCCTAAGCGAATGTAAAGGGCAATAGTTCCTAGAGTCGTGGGCATGGTATCATTGAATGATTGGAGCACCGCTAAGGTTTCCAACATGATGTTCTCAGGAAATTTGAGTTGGTTGTATGAGTGGGAGGAGATAATGTTGATGTTAGCGACCCCATCAATCATAACCCTCTTGATGTGGGTTTGGTTGATGTACGCAATAATGAAGAGGGGAGGATCTGGGTCATCTAGATGGATGGACAATATTTATGAATCCTTAAAGGTAACAAAGTTGGAAAGTTGAAGAGTTCGAACAAAGGCTACTAGAGGTTGTGGGTCTTCTGGTTAGACCTCTATGGATTGCAAATCCTCTATCATCACTTGGCGGTGATGGGGTGAGGTATTGATTAGTTCATACAAACTCATATTCACCAGAGTTTGGTGAAGTTGTTTTAGAACTACTCATTGGATTTACTTAGATGAATTAGAATGAGAGGGTTGCAAGATGGACACTTTGGGTTTGGTTGAAAGTAAAGGCACTTGGTATTGGTTGGGTGGTTGGGTAGTGGAAGAGGGATATGTCCATAGAATGGACACTTTTGCTTTTCCCTTATCCTTTGTTTGAGCTTGTGATCATGTGACCACATGGATGGTATGGATTTGGGGAGGAGTTAGGTTAAAGGATTGCTTCGGTTCCTCTTCACTCTGAGGTGAGAGTGGAGGAATAGGTAAATGTTGGTTGATGGCTCTTGGTTTTTGGATCAGTGGTGGGCTCATGGGAGGTTCATCTGACAATAAGTCATCCTCATAATGCAGTCGATGGGCTAATCCTTGGAGAGCCTTACAATTCTTAGTATCATGCCTAGGTGTTCTATGACATGAGCATACTAAGTTTTCATTAGACCAAGATGGTTTAGGACTTTGTGGGTCAAATGGTCTTATAGGTGGCAAAGTTAAGCAAGATGCTTGTAATAACCTCTATAGGATGGTTGAGTAAGACTCGAGCAATGGTGGCAAAGGCATGGAGCTCTTAGGTTTGGCAATTGAGGTGGAATCCCTTTTAGGAGTGGGTTTGATGGTCAGAGATTTGGGTGAAAGAGTGTCCTTGGTGGATGGTTTTGGTATGGATTGCTTGGAGACAAAAGATGTTGGAGTAGATGCCTGAGAAGTAGGCGGTTTGGTTATATAAGGTTGGGTAAAAATAGGTGAGGATGAAAGTAGGAGTGATGGTGTAACCAAAAGTGGTGGTGGGATGGTTGGTTTCCTTACCAAGGTAGAAGGGTGAGGTCCCAAAATAGAAGGCAAAGTGGAAGGGGTAGGTAGAGTTTTGGTTTGTGGAATCTTGAGTATTTTCACCTTCTTTGTTGGCTTGGCTTGGGGTTTCTTTGGTGGGTTTGGTGGAGTTAATTCCAATTTCAATGAGGGGTGAGTAAGGTCCTGAATAGGAAATATGCCAAGGTTTTTGGTAGGCTTGGTTAGAATGGTCGAAGGTGACTTGGTTATTTTAGGTGGAGCCGATTTGGACAGCTCAGGTATGGTTTGGTTGGTGGAGGTTTCCAATGGCTCGATTGTGGTGAAAGTGGGTTCAATAGTGGGAACAGAAGGTTGGGATGACAGTGGTGTGGTTGGTGGTTCTTGTTTGGTTTGGTATGAAAGCCCAAGACAGTGCCAAAATGTGGCATGATCTGCATCGGGTTGGGATAAGTAGTCCAAGTTTTGAACCAGTCTAGACAAAGGTCTAGAGATGGGTTTGATCCCTTCGATACTGAGCTCAAAGGTCAAACCCCTAGGTGGAGAGAGAGAAGTGGTTACCTCATCCTTTTCATCAATCAAAGGCTCCAAGGTTTGGGAAGGTGAATCTCCTATGGGAGAGGTAGGTAAAGTGACCCCTTCTTTAGGGATGTTTTCCAAAAGAAGAATGGATTTTTGTGCAAAGAAGGAGAAGGATAAGGTGGTAATGGCTGCCTCTTTTGGTATGTCCTCCAAAAGAGGGGTCAACGTCTCAAATACCTCAATGGGCAAAGAAAATGGAGGGGTTGTGTCCTTGGTTTTGCTTTCTAAAGGAAAGGAGAGTGACTCCACTACCTCAATAAGTGGAGAAGGGGGAGTGGTTGTTTCCTTAGTCTCATTTTCTAAAGGAATGGAGAGTGACTCCACTACCTCAATAAGTGGAGGGGTAGGAAAGGTGGTTTTGTCAATGGCTTCCTCATCAATAAGTTGACTAAGGAGTGCATTAACAGTATGGACTTTGTGGTTGTGAGAGGATTCCACTCGATTGTTTTCATTGTTCATGGAAGGGGCATGGTTGGGAAATGGTTGTCTAAAGATGTCAAGCAATTGGTTTAGGGGTGCATTGAGGTTATCCAACACAAGTTCTCCCTTGTCAAGGAGAGTTTGGATGACGTTTTTGAAGGTATTGCACCTACAAACATCATGCCCAATGACACAGTGGAAGGCACACAATTCGCTCTCCTTATACCACCCAAGTACAGGAAAAGAGGAATCGAATTGTTGTGGAGGTTTGATCGGTGGGAGTTATATGATGTTTGCCTTCAACAATTTTTGCAAGACCGAAGCATATGACTCCCCTAGCAGAGTAAATTGCTTTTGGTTGTTGTGGTTTGGGTTTCTAGTGTTTTGATTGGAAGAATTGGAAGAGTTGGGTTGGTTAACAACGGGCGAAGGAATGGTCTTAAGGACAACCGCATTTGTGGTTCCATTGTTTTTGGAGTTAGTGTTGGTTTGATTATTAGGTTTGAAGGAGGGAGTCTCATTTGATTTGAAGGTGGAATTCTTGTTTCTCAATTTCAACTTCCCCTCATCAATGGCTTTGTTTTCTAGTTTTCGTCCCATAGTGAAAGCTTCATCAAAGGTCCTAAAGCTTTGAATCCGTAAAGTAGAGGAAATGTGTTTGGCACAAGCCCGAGCAAAGAGTTCAATTAGTTTAGGTTAGGGCAAAGAGAAAGAGAGTTGGTTTATCAAAGTTCTCCAATGGGTTACGAAGTCAGCAATGGATTCGTCATCAAATTGCCGAATGGAGTAGAGATCGGTGATGGAGACTTTCTTAGAGATGTTTATGTAAAAGTGATCTAACAAAGTCTGGGCTAGTTGGGCAAAAGAAAAGAGGGAATGTTTTGTAATAACACTGTATCAATCTAGTGTCAAACTTGATAGAGACAAGAGAAAGGTATGGAGGAGAGCATCATCATCGGTGATCAAATAGCCAGAATGCCTTAATGATCTTAGATGTTGTTGAGGGTCTTCCTTACTCTGAAACTTTGAAAATTTTGAAAGTTCCCATTAGGGAGGATAAGGTCGAATAGGGACGAATGGATGAATTGGCTCATTGCAAATTTGGTCGTAAGATAAGAGGTTATGGGCACCAGAGATAGATGACTCCAAAGTAGTCATTTTGTCCATTAACATTTTGACAAGGTTTGTTTGTGGTTGTGCACTATTGAAGTTGTAGGGTAGATTATATTGGGTTTGGGTAGGTGCAACATATGGATAGCTAGTGGGGGGTTGAGGAGCTGCCACATATTGGTATGTGGACATGGGTGGTTGGGATGATGCCACATATGAATACATGGAAATAGGTGGTTGGGTGGAAAGTAGAGGTACATACCCTTGTGGGTTAGGGATGTAGCTCGGGTTCTGTGCAATGGGCATATGTTGAGAGATTAATGTAGGTTGGGTAGGAGGTACGGTTGGGTTAGTTGATAGAGGATAAGTGGTAACTTTGGTATTGATAGGTGGAAAGGTAGAGGGTATGGGAACCACCAAGCTCTAAAATGGAGTGGGGGTAGGCGGATTGGGAACAAGAGGAATGGTGGTGACACTAGTAGAGGGTACTCCTACAGTAAGGGAAATACTAGGGCCTAAAGGTTGAATTGATTCTATACTAGAAGGGTTATTAGTTGGGGAAGAAGGTGCTTGGGTTTTGCTCGGTTGAGTGGGTTAGTTTTGGATAGTGGTATCGGTGGGGTTATAGGTAGAGGAGGATGTTTGGGTAACTAAAGGTTGGGTGGAGATGGTGGCAACAGAAGTGTCACGCATAAGATGGGATGGCATGCCACAGGGCAGGTCAATAGGTGGAACCGAAGTAGGGGTATGGTGGGATATGGTGTTAAGGTAATGTTGGAGGGCTATGGGGTTGTTATCTAAAAAGATGGTGAAATCTGCATCACCTTGGGCAACCGTTCGAGGGATGGCAGGACTTCCGAAAGGATGGGGAGAACTCTCTGCATCTGAGATGTACTCCATGGATGAGGGAGAGGAGGAACACAGATGATTATGAGGTGGATCCTGGTTTGCTTGATTTCTTAGTTGTTGTCTAGTTAAAACCATACAAATAAAGAAAAAAAGAAGATACAAGCGATCTCTCAACTCAAACAAAGAGAAGACAAGAAAAAGTCAAGGAAATAAAACACGCACTAAAGCATGTTAATCCTAAGGTTCGTTTTAGTCTCTCCTGTGGCTTATGCCTTAAACTTTAAGAATTGTGTGATCCAACTTGGCTTGTAGAGCGGGTACTAGAAAATAAATCTGTGGTTGGTTTCAGGGTGTGTTTATGTTGTCAAAGAGATCTATATTGGAAATAAGTATGTGGCTTGGTATTGGGGCCTACCCCCTTCACACATTGCAGCGATAAGGGTGTGGATGCTTAGCCAAGATATACTAATTGTTAGAGATTATACTCAGCCAGCAAACTGAGTTGGTTTTCCCCCTGGGGATGAAATCTAAGTAGGATAGCCGAGAAAGGTGATCGTTAGGTGTTGAAATTTCAGTCGGGCCTTATGTCAATGGTTTTATGCTTGATTAAGTGTAAGTGGTTTGGTCTTATGTGTGTGACAAGAGTGAAGCTACGATTAATTCACTTGATTAATTAAGTTATATGAGCTAAAATAAGCAAGCAAACAATGGATGCAATCAATTTTAAGCCCAAGATGAAATTTTAATTTCATCGTATGCGCAGAAAGCAAGAAGTACCTAGATGCAACTATGAATCCAAGAAAAGACTCTAGGATCCCACCAGACGTGCTAGAATGTTTTAGTAAAAAAATTATTTTATTCTTTGGAAGAAAGAGAAAAAAATTGAAAAGGGTATGGTAGAGAAACCTGATGTGTTGTGCACGCGTTGATCCAAATGACTGTGGATACTCATTTTTGTCTTGGGAGGAATGATCTGCATATAAGAAAGCACTAAATAAATGGTTGATAGTTAGATAGTAAGGTGGATTGCCTAGCAAGCTAGATCCAAGAAGCACGAGCTTCCTTGAAGGCTGTCGATCCACACTTTTAAACAATCAAGCTCTGAAAATGAAAGATAAATTGATTGCATAAATAATAGGAGGTATTGAAATCAAATACAAGAAGTGCTTGATAAATGAATAGATGAATTTGACTAATTATAGAAATAAATAGAATTATATTAATGCTAAACGATTCAGGTTTGGTTCAAAAAATAGGGTGATGCTCTATGATTAGGCAGAGAGGCAGAAAGTGGAATTTGGTTAAGGTCTGATGGGTGAAAATAACGTGTTTATTTGTCACAAGTGACCGTTGGTGGTTAGAGTGACCATTGACAGTTAGGGTGACCATCAACGGTTATGGACAAACTGTCGATAGTCAGGGTGACCATCAGTGGTTACTGTGGTTTCTGGGTTGGTTTAATAAATTAGTTGGCAAGGTTGCAGAATGAGATTCTAGAAGGTGGGTTTGT
The DNA here is from genome assembly GCA_037957365.1 of Torreya grandis. Taxonomy (NCBI): domain Eukaryota; kingdom Viridiplantae; phylum Streptophyta; class Pinopsida; order Cupressales; family Taxaceae; genus Torreya; species Torreya grandis. The sequence goes on from JARHVA010005973.1 coordinate 547,803, forward strand.
GCTAGGTTGCTTGCAAAATAGGAACAAAGTAAACTAATTACTGAAAATAGATGTTTCGCTTGTTGATATGAAGAAGGGTTGAGGTGTGTGGCTGAGAACTTGTTGATGGAGACTGGAGCAATTTCGGTAGAGTGACGATAATTGGTTGTTGACAGATGAGTTACCACAGCACTTCGGATCTGTGGCCTGGTTGTTGGTTCACTGGGAGAACCCCTACAAAAGAAGCTCTGATGCAAGAAGCTCTTGATGGTTGTTGATGATCTCTAATGTCGAATTGCTCTAATTCTGGATATGGATCCCTTTCACCTCCTCCTATCCTTTAATAAAAAGAAGGGAGAGGTGAAACAATAAGTTTAACAAGGTGTCAAGGGGTTGTCTAATTTGATCTTTAGCATGTATTGATTTGCACGTGGATCAAGCAAGCTAAATATAAAAAAGCGAGTTGAAGTTGAAGTGGGAGTTAGCCTTTTAAGGCGGTTAAAGGCTAAGCATTCACAGTTCGGGTGACCGTTGGCGATCAAGAGGTCAAAGGTTAAGTTGGTCAAAGCTAGTCAATTTGACTTAGGTTTGTGGTCAAAAGGTTGTGGGATAGTCCCTAGGGGGCCCTGAGGTGGTCCAGGGATTAGTTTGACATCTAGAACCGTCATGTGCGATTTTCTAGTGTCTGCAAAGCCCTACATATAGATGTGTGTGAACTATTTGTAGAAATGCCTCAAAAGAAGATTGGTGATTTTAAATGCATGTAAAACTGTTTGTAGAAATGTCTCAAGGTAAATTGGTGATTTTAGATGCATGTAAAACTATTTTTAGAAATGTCTCAAGGTAAATTGGTGATTTCAGATGCATGCAAACTATTTGTAGAAATGTCTCAAAGAAAATTGGTGATTTTAGATGCATGCAAACTGTTTTTAGAAATATTTCAAAGTAAATTGGTGATTTTAGATGCATGTAAACTGTTTGTCAAAATGTCTCAAGGTAATTGGCAGTTTTAGATGCATATGTGGCGATTTAGATGCATATGAATTGTTTATATGGCGACTTTAGATGCTTGTGAACCGTTCACCGAATTACCCAATGTATTATGGTGATTTTAGATAGCAGCAAATTCATTATTGATTTATGTATACAAGGGCAATACCAAACACTTTTTTTAATAGATCTCAAGCCTAAAATGGCCCTCAACTTGCCTTACAACATTTATATGACCTTGTCACTTGATGACTATAAAAACTATGAAAAAGCTTGTTATAGAACAATTAGTAAAGGACTATCCATTGCATTTGAGTTATGGGTTAATTGCGCCTAGAGAATGCTAATGGTTGTAGCACTGTGCACTAATTTTCCCTTATTGGTTGCGCTCTACGAGTTGCTCATAATAACATATATATTTATATGCAGTTGCTCAGCCTTTTTTTTAAGGTAAATGATTTAACAAAAATAAATAGATCTGGTAAATAATGATCTTATGATTTTCGGGTAAATCCCTTACCATTATGATTTTGTGTATTTGATTTTGAATATGGGAATTCATTGAATGTTATACTCATGACGATTACACTGAGCTCTATGTAAGGTAAAATGCTCTTGTTTTCATTAGTACTTCCAAGTGTTTGGAAGATGTAAATTATTGATTTGTTCTATAGTGTAATCTTTCTTCTTTGATATCTATTAAGTATGATATTGTGTTGTTATAAACTAAACCAAATGGATGATTTAAGCACTTTGTAGTGGTAGACACCCACTGAATGGCTAGTTGTATGAATGTATACAAGTTCTGATTTTGCCCAGTTTAACCAGTTTGATCTTTTTCTTATGATGGATGAAATGGGTGCTTGTATGTTGAAGTGGATGGTTGAAAATTCTTATTATTGTAATGTTAATTGTCAAAATTAGTTGTTCGAATATAAAGAAAATAGGACTCTTACCATTTCATAGATGTATTGTGTAAGGATTGTACTTGGTAACCCAATGTACTTAAAGAGTGTTTAGTTTGCATATTGCATGATTTTCTTCAATAGCATAATTCTTAACTTCTTGATAGGGTCTTAACTTAGTTAAGTAATGAATTCTAGTTATGTTGGTTATGGAAGTATGTTTCTTCATTTGTGATATTTCGGTGTGGTTTCTTCCAAGCATAGTTGAACATCATGTTGTGAAAGTTATGACAACATTAAGAGTTTTGAAAATGCATAGTTTTCTTCTACATGGTGTTAGAAATGGCTACGTCGTTATACAACCAAAGGCATGTTCCTTGTTGGTATGATCATACAAGCATAGGAACAAATTGGTATTATAAGTGCTTCATGGTGTCTTTTGTTGAGGTATATTGATGATTGATTTCCTTTATTAAATAACGACGACGTCCTTCATTAGTTGTACCTATCTTTTTAAGTAAGGATTATTACGGTGTGAGACTACCCTTGTATATATGTTATAAGAGGTAAAATGGTATCTTGTACTTTAACAGAAATATTCCTTTTCGATTTAAAATTGAGTGTTTATCTTACAAAGAAAATTATTGCTATCGTGAATTTGGTTGGGTAATCATTGTTGGGTGGGATATAATTTTAAAATTTTAAGAGATTACATAGACATTGCTAATGTAGTTTCATTCCCTTGTTCATGTTATTTTGTCGTGTTGGGTAATCATTGTTGGGTGGGATATAATTTTATGGTTTTAAGAGATTTCATAGACATTGCTAATGTAGTTTGATTCCCTTGTTCATGTTGTTATTTTGTCATGTCTCAGTACTATTATGGATTTAGATTTGCAAATGGGACATTCTTTTAATATGTCATATGCTACTTTGATTACAAACAAGGGAATGGTTATGAAGGAGAAATCACTTCCCAATTTTATATTGACATGATTTGGCCATTGCATGTTGAAGATAGTTGGAAGTCAAGAGTTAAATTACCTTTGATAATGTATTATGCTAATATATAAGACTATGTTGACTTGTTCCCTTTCTCATTTTGGAACTATTCTTCCTTCTTGGGCATGCTTCCCTATTAAATGAATTTATTAAAAGAGAGTATAATCTTATTATTTGTCCTTTGCTTGATGTGTACCAGTAGATCGAGTTATGGGTGTAATTTTAGAAAGAATTATTGTATTACATGTTTTGTGGAATGTTGATATTAAAGATTAAGAATTCCCGTCCTGCTCTAGAGGCTCAAGTGGAGGGCCTTGCATGAGTGATGAACTACTGAGTAACCCTTTTTAGAGATCGCACTTAAGTAATTGTATATTGGAGAATAACTTATAACCATGCCCTTAAGACCAAGGACAATGGGTTAATGACTGAAGAAATGTATCCTAGTAATCTGTAATCTTTTGATATTTTGGGGTTGAATAATAATTTGGGTTAAGCAATGTTTGAGTTATCTCTTTTTTAAGTTAGTCTCTTTAGTTAAGAACAATAATCTTTGTCATGTCTCACTTCATGAAGGCTTTTGCCATGTAAGTTGGGAGAAACTGATTTGCTAATTAATAAGTATAATAATCATACAAGCGCTATGCTTTACTTCAGTTCTACTTGATTAAATATATCTCGGCATCCTATTTATGAATACCATTATTGAAGGAAGTATTTGAGTAGATTGAGCAAGGAAGCATCAATCCTCGAGTTGGAATTAATCATAAAACATCTGTGAGTTTGACCACTAGTTATTAAAGGGATCATAGAAGTTATGTTCTTAGATTGTTCAACTCATTACACATCTCAGAACGATATGCATGGAATGGGATCAAAGAATGGATCCTAGAGCCTTTAAGGATAAGGCTACTTAGTAAGAAATGGATAAACATCGAGTTGTATCCACCTTAATGTCAGATCGGTTTGACTTGAATCAGCTTGTATAGATGAGTGACCCTATCCTCTTAAGGAAGACCCCCCTCGAATGGTAATTAACAAAGGGTCTTAATCGTGACTCCAAGATAAGTCAAATTAACTTAAAGGAGTTATTTTGAAAGTTTAGAGTGGATTGAGATAATAGTGGTTATCTTCCTCCCAATTGTGTTGGGATTATATGACTTTAGAATATGAAGTTGTACGACTTCACATACCGAGTTGGTAGCCTAGCTTATTCATGCATCCTAGCTTGTCCATGACCCGTTGAGAGTCTTAGTCATGGGGGTGCTGAATTGGTATCTACCTTGAAGTATATAATAAGAGTATCAAGGCTAATATGGAGTTACTAATCTTCATGTCAAGTTGAAGATAACTTTCTACTTAACACTCGAATGTAAGTTAAATGGCTTAAGTTTATTTGGTCAACCTCTTCTTGTCATAGTAAACAAAGTTATCTTTTGAAAAAATAAGAGAAAAAAAAAACGGTGAGTTTTCTGGTACCCAACTAGAAGGTCGTAACAAAGAGTTTGTTAACATTTCCCGAGTATTCAAACACATTTGTAGTAGAGCTTGCATTCTTGGCCTTACTAACAAGCAATTTGCAACACTCTCAGCTTTTGCAATCTTCCACATCTCACAATGCAATACTCACAGGTCTTGTAACCTCGTGCAAACTCACTTCGCATTATTCTCAACTTCTACAATGTCATGCACAATATTTGTAGTCTTTGCAATGTTGTGCACAACTTTGCAGCTCTGTGCATCACCTCATAGCCTTGTTGCATGTTAGCACACTTGCACCTTGCTTCTTCACATCCAAATGTCGGTGCAGCGCTGCAAAGGACCTCTACACTTAGTGTTCGATAGTCAACACTTCCTTACCATGTGACATACCAAGTGGCACACTCCACGCTTGCGCTATATTGAAGTAACTCCTTGATGCCACGTGTCGGTCTCTATCGTCACTCAATCAAGGAAGATGAAGCGACTTCATAACCATCCATCTTGTAACTCATACACATACATATATGTATTATAACCACTTTTTCGAATCATCTATGCATCCATAGAGCCGAGAGATCACACAGACACCATATAAGAGTTTGTTAGCATTTCCATATCATTCAAACACAATTGCAGTCCTATTCTTTCACAACAGTCTGGGCAATCAGCAAGGAAGCATTCCCCCTCTTATTACAAGAGCTTGCACTCTTGGCCTTACCAACTCATTGTACACCTTTGTACTTCTCCCCTATTCTACATTGAATAAAAGTTGCATTTCTTGCATACAAGTCCGCGTATCTCGAATGTGTTTGTGTAGATTAGTCTAGTTAATCTCTCCTATGCAATCTACAATCCATTGCTTATCTATAAGTGTGGCATTGTCTATCACACCACTGGTCCTAGGCACCGTCATGAAGATCAACTAGACCAACAGGGAGAGGGTTGTAAGCCAATTTAAAAAGACAATGGAAACCCTCAATGAATAGTTGTAGAGATGTTCCTATGCATCAACCTTGATCTAATAGTTTCCAATTTTGTAGATTAATTGTTTGGGTCTATCAATATATTCACAACCTAATTTGGACATTAAGACTAACCATTTTGCTTTTACAATATAATTAACATGAATTTTATATTTTCTCTAACAAAAACAAACAAAGCACTTCCAGACAATGTCCAAACTCAAGATGCCCTTTCTTCAATAATCTATTTCAAATACAAATTATCAGATAATAATATATCCTATTAAAATTTGAAATATAATAGAAATTTCAAATTACAACTCGAAAGGACTAGATGTCTCATTATATGAAACAAATGGCAAGTAGCAGCATCTTTGATATTGAGCTTTCGATCATAAGCTAAGAATCATCTATAATTAATATAGCAACCGCCTCTACAATCTCACAAAGCGGGCTACATTAGCAAGGGCAGTTCGTAGACTTCTAATACCAGCTCCCGACCTTGAGCTTATCATCATCTACAACAAATTCATCACAAGACTTTACTGTGTTTGAAAAAGAGGGAATAATTTCTTTTTTGAAAAAGTAAAACTAAGAGCATACAAAACGGTTCAAACAAAATTGTATTGATACATACCATAGGTTGGGCCATTAATTTGTTCATTTTCAGATCCTGTCAAGAGCATTTCACAAACTTCAAACATTTACAAATATGAAATATGAAATTATAAATTTAACCAAAAACTATAAAATCATAATAACAATACATTTTAAATATCTTACTTCTTGTATTTGCATAGCACGACGAGCCACATCTATGGGGAATACTAAATCAGTTTTTGTCAAGACAATTTGATATTTTGTTTTAGATCTGAAATATGAAACAAACAAAAATTAGAAGCATAGATGCAAAGTATGAAGCATTCTATGGCATAGTTGCAAAATATGAAGCATTCCATGTTAATCAATTTGGTAGTAAGTTAAATATATGAAATAAAATGGAAAAGAACAATATGAGCAAAAGGATTAAGTCATGCATTAACAAGGCCTTCTGAGGAGCTGATTGTTTGGTCTGTAAAACTTAATCAGAGAGATGAAAATACTACTCTGCAAGACTAAGATAAGAACTGCTCTATGAAATCTTTGATTGAAAGACCAAGAACCAGCTCACACAAACTACACACTGAAGCTGGTAAGTGAGCCCAAACCAAACACACCTTGAAAAGAAAGAATCCATAAGGTCTGTAACGTAAAGGAAGTAGAGGACGAAACACATTTCCTTTTAAACTGCCCACCATATAACAAATACTAGGCACAATTACATGTCTGCAGTCAATCTAGTACATGAAATTTTAAATCAAGATAATCAAAACAAAACTTGGAGAATTTATTTTAAAACTTGACACCCATAGAAACAATCTTCTAAACAAGTGAATACACTTGATAGGTTCTACAAACCAATCCGGCCTAGATGACATTGAAGTTCATCTCATCTCACTGTATGGAAACAGAATCTGAATAACATGGAAGTAAAAACAAAAGGAAGTTGCTTCAAACCTGGCCATGAAATCGACTTGTTGAAACCAGATATTAACTTGAAAAAAAGATGTTAAAATCATATGAAACATCCAACATTCAGAGATAGCTTTCTGGCCCAATGAAGACTTTAAAGTTTGAGCCTATAAATTTAACACTCACACTGACACTTCGCTCAAAACTTTTAACCGTGTCACCAAATACTCCTGTACTTTCGAAATAATAGTTTTGTGAATTTTACTCGTCGTTGTATATAAGGGTGTACTAATAATCTAGTAAAATAAACTACCTCTAGGTCCTCATGATTTGTAGCACATTTGTCTGGTGACAATCAGAATAGTAGGTTCAAGATTCTTGATATTCATTAATGGCATAATTGTAGACGTTATGACTTAGAAAACAAAGGTACAAATAACACAAGTGAATAATTAGAAGATAATGATTGGGAAAACTTCAATTTCCTAGCTACAAACAATTGTATTTTTGGTTTTGCAAAAGAGGTAAACACTAGTACAGATATCTTAAATATATCTATCTGCAAATTGCCGAGAGATATCAATTTCAAGGCCCTTATCTTGCATTTTTCACATACCACAATTATTAATAATTTCATTACCTTCTTTGTGAATTCCCAATAAATGGTGACAAATCATGTCAATCTAATTACACCATTGTGTCAGGGTCCAAAAAATCTTTCCATAAAAAAGGGGGCTCCAAACTCCACCATATGGCCAAGATATTATGGTTTTTTTATTGATTTATCCAAGAAAAAAGAAAAATCTTGACAATCAAATGGATGTCAAATTTAAGGTTGGAATTAAAAGAAAACCCACACATAGACATTACAGCTCACCACCACCCCTGCCAGCAAGATTCTTGATATTCATTAATGGCATAATTGTAGACGTTATGACTTAGAAAACAAACGTACAAATAACACAAGTGAAGAATTAGAAGATAATGATTGGGGAAATTTCAATTTCCTATCACAAACAATTGTATTTTTGGTTTTGCAAAAGAGGTAAACACTAGTACAGATATCTTAAATATATCTATCTGAAAATTGCCAAGAGATATCAATTTCAAGGCCCTTATCTTGGATTTTTCACATACCACAATTACTAATAATTTCATTGCCTTCTTTGTGAATTCCCAATGAATGGTGACAAATCATGTCAATCTAACTACACCATCGTGTCAAGCTCGATTTTCACAAAAAAGGGGCTCCAAACTCCACCATATGGCCAATATATTACAGTTTTTTAATTGATTTATCCAAGAAAAAGAGAAAATCTTTTGACAGTCAAATGGCTGTCAAATTTAAGGTTGGAATTAAAAGGGAACCCACTCGTAGATATTACAGCTTACCACCACCCCTACCAGCTGTCATTATAGAATGCCTCTCGGCGTATTTATATTAAAATAGTAAAAGTAATTACCAACAACTAATGACTAGTACAACAAAATTCAAGGAAGGTGAGAAGATACAAGACTGGGTGAAGGAAACGTTTTGAGATCCTATGCAATCCTTTCTTTAATAACATAATTACATCTTCTACACCTTTGAGTCAATAATTACCTTTTGAGCCATAAGCACTCCCAACACTTCTATACCATATTGATCAGCGCCCACCAATTGGAATGTCAACAGCCATATAGTGAGCTTCCCAAGACTCTTCCAAGTCTCCTCTAGAAGAACATTCATCCCAAAACCGCCATCGACAATAGTATTTGTCAAATTCCTCCCAAAGATTTCCATATGCACAGCTTCTAATCATTAGATAAAATTTATTGTACAGAAGCATGGGATCAATCATAGTTTACATAACCGGTTGGGGTGAGTAATCGCCAAGGACCCATTTTGGGTAACCAACGGTTATTTGACAAAGCTGGTCAAATAACCGACAAAGGCAAAAAATACTTAAATTTATCAAATAAATTTTTTTTTAATAAATTTCAAAAGCAAAATAGATAAAATGAGTCTGTAAAACATAGGGAAAGTGTTTTTTATTAGATTTGAATACAAAGTACAAAATTGCATAATCATGTGAATACAATATAGTCACAAACTACAATGATACTTATAGACTTAGTCTTATACAAGAATCTACAAGACTACAAGTAAAAATTACAATAATCTATAATTTTCTCTTCTTTGCTCTCTGGAAAACAAAAAGAGACTGAGAAACTCTAGTCCTCCCACTCGGTTTCCCCGCCTCAGTCTGTCTAGAACACTACACTGGCCCCTATGGCTCCACCTTTGTATCTACCTCCATCTCATCTTCAAAGATGTCCTCCAATCCAATCTCTTCTCATGTTTCAACTGCACCTTCCATAGCTTGCCTCTCGAAATCAGCAATCTCCTCCTTTGTGAACATGGAGGCCTCTTCTTGTGCAATCCAATCGTAGTAGGGATAGATCTCATTTAGATCCATAGGCTCGTCTGATACGTTCTCCAACTTCTTTGTGTGAAATCGAAGGTCATATTGCACAAAAACCAAGTCATTGAAGCAGTGCTAACTCAACTTGTTACGCTTCTTCGTTTGAATGGAGTCAAACAAACTCCAATTGCGTTTACATCCAGGAAGCGCTACAAAGTTGAGATAAAATCCAGAGAGCTAGCCTTTGAAGATTTGAAGTATTTCCACCCCAATCTTCCCACCACAACCCTCCAAACAAGATATTCAAAACTTTGTAAGAAATTAATAATTGTAAACATGTAACTAATAAAGTACAAGTAAAGACTTCATTTTGTATTCCCTAGTGACTGTGTGGCTCTCCCTCAGATAGCTAGTGCTGAAGAAAAGAGCCTCCCCTTTGTCTTCTTGTAGTTCTACAACTTTGCAATAATGAGGTCCCTCACCTCAACATCAAGTGTCATACTCTCAATGCATGTTGAGAGCCCCTCCATAACCTCTCCACTAGCATTTAAGAAGCCATTGAAGTAGAAAAGCTTGGGGTTAAAGTAGTATTCCGTTGCGTAGATGGGTTGGAGTTGATTATTCCACCTCCAATCAATCAACTCTCAAGTGGGATCAAATTTGGCATGATCCCCTCTATAATAATTTTGGACAGCGTCTTTGACCCTATCCGTAGCTTCATAAATATAACTCATTAGATTTTGCTCTCCATCCACCAATTGCAAAACTCTCATCAAAGACTCGGACACCTACAAAGTTACAAACAAATTAAAGTTAGCGTTACAAACTTATAGATAAATTATAAAATAAATACTTTTAATTTAAAAAATTGAAAACAAGAGAAACAACTTGAAATTTAAATTGCAATTTCAAGTTACCTTGACAATTTATGTAGCTTTCGTTTCGAAGGTCTCACTGAAAACTATCTTCCCAACCTTCACTCCAACTTTCTTGAAATAGGATGACTCCATCCAGGATTAAGACACAAATATCTGCTTTAAAAAAGTCAACAAACTGCAAATACTTTGCAATGTAAAAAAGTTCACTGAAAACCTAGTGACCTCTGCTCGAACAAGTTATTTTTCCTTAGTGTGTTCTCTCATCAAATTGAGAACCCAAAGGTGATTGTAGATATATTTTGTTATTTCTTTAGCTTCTACAACTAGTCGCACCCAATCAAATTTGTTTATGTCCTCCAAAAAAAGGTCAAAGCAAGATGTACAAAAGAGAGATGGGTGTTTTTTCTTAAGAAGTCTCCCAGCCGCCACATATGTTGTTGCATTGTCTATGATAATTTGGACAACATTCTCGATGCCCACCTCTAAATAAACTTCTTCTAGCATCAAGCTCAAAGTTTATACATTTTTTATTTTAATAGATGCATCAATAGACTTCAAAAAAACCATCTCACTATTTGAAGGCACCAAAAAGTTGATGAGTGTGCAATTTTTTCCATCCATCCATCAGAAAGAATGGTGCATCCGAACTTATGCCGCCTCTTTTGATCTTTGACAATTAGCTTTACATCTTCAATTACATTTTTGAGCAACTTTCCACTCAAGTCTTTTGGAGAGGGTGTCTTGTACCCTTTCCCTACAACTGTCAATGTTGTAACCAAATATTCACAGTACGAGCTCCTTGCCACATTAAAAGAGAAGGTTGTTAAAATAACAAAAATTTGCGCATACTTTATCTACTTCCACATGCACCTGCTTGTTTCATCATGTAGCTTGGAGTGAAAGTTGTGCTCCAAATGTGTTTCTAGACACAAAAAATGAGTGTAACTAAGTCAAAGCCAATGAAGATGTGCCATAGTGCTTGTGTGGAACATGAGTAGAGCCCACAATTTTTGTCATCGTTGTTGCTTTTTCTTCTATCGATGTGGAAAAAATGACCGTTGTTAAGGCTACTTGCATCCTTGCCCTCTCTATTTTTTTTTCGTCCAATGATGCAAGCTCCACCATCATCTCTTATTTTGCCTCTTCAGTGACACTAAGACAAATCGTGACATCGTTGAAAGGAATGAATGAAAGGTGGTACTTCATGCAATTGATGTTTCCTAACATCCTCTTCAAGCAAAGATTGTAAATTGAAATTATCTAGGACGTTCCACCCTGCGTGGCATACTTCCAAGAACCGGTGCGAGCATTAAAGGGAGCAGTTGCCTCACAATCTCCACCCACTGTGTGCTTGTAAGTTGTGTACGGTGCTCCAGTACTAGCTGAACTTTCACCAGTTTTAGCTCCGACTTTAACTTCAGTTTTGGCTTTTGCTAATGTCTTATACTTGCCTCGAGATTTCTAGAGGTGCCCACCTCTCACAACCTTTGTCTCCGTTCTTGTTGATCCAAGAGCCTAGTAGACCATCAAATTGCTTGGCCCACTCCCCTACTGCATTGTATCCTACTACTACCTTTGTTCTAGCTCAATGGCATTAATCCCTTCTAGTTCAACATTGGAGTTCAGATTTCTCTTCCTCTTCACAATAACACCTCTCCTCGTACCATTGTAAGATTTGTTGTCATTGCAGCACATAGATCTTGCACAGTTATAGTCTCTAGCAAGGAGTCTAGGTAAATGATAAAGCAATCGATCTACTTCTTTTGCCACTACCAAGTTGCCCTAGATAGAATTTGTAGGCACTTTGGTCGGATTCTTCTTTGACGTGCTCACATGCAAAGAGATCCCACAAATACTTGAAATCTCTTGCGAAGTCATCTTCTCTTTGCTCTTTAGTTTCAAATGCTTCATGAATTGTTTGACCCATTCACTCGGTTATGTTTCCATCATGTGTCCCCATCAATAAATATTGTCAATCGATGTTCACTTTTGAACTGATTTTTTACCTAAACCGAATTCACAAAGGCAATGGCACCAAAAAAATATAATGAAAACTACACTACCAAAAGTGCATCAACTACAGAATAGTAAACACCTACCATAGCATTGCATAGAAGAACACGAGAGTGATAACCTTATATCATAGGTAATGCACAATTTATGAGTTCGGTACAGGGAGGACATTGTCATGTCCCCTTTTTCAAATGAAAAATAATAATAAATAAGTAATAATGCTTTAAATGTTCCCAAGGGTACTTTTAAGTCACAACTTAAAATGGGGACACTTAAAAGGTGTTATTAATTGAATGGGACCAAAAAGAGTACATTAATTACAAGCCAAGTGGAAATTAAAGTAATTATTAATTACTTTTTGGAGCAAAGTGGAAATTACAATTAAAAAGTAATTTTAAATTGTTTTTAGAGTTGTAATTGGAAAAGTAATTATAAGGATGAAAAAGAAGAAAAGTACATCCATTATTATTATTCAACATTCAAAATTTATTGGAGAGCTTGAAGCTGCCATACTTTTTCATAGAGGATGAAAACCCTCGATTAGAATCAGGTTAAGGACGAAAACCTTCACATCCAAGTGGTTATTCCATCCAAGGATCACGTTTGTGCTTTCAGATTTAGAGAAAAACCAGTTTTGAGGCTATTTTCCAACGATCCATCTCTGGAAATCAGCGCCATACAGTGCAAATCAATTCGTAGTAAAATACAGGTAAAGCAGAGCAGACTTTTTTTTTAATGTACCGATCCGTACAATGGTCGTACGATGGCCGATTTCAGCTCATATGACCTCTGCAACAAGTCGTACAACTAGGATTAGCAATTGGTAGCAGCATAGAGGAATTTTTGGACAGAAAATAAGGTTTACATCACAGGGTGAGGTATGTTGTACTTTTCTCGGGCAGTCGTACAACTACAGGTCCAAATTGATAAGGGTTTGACATTTACTTTCATTTCCAACTTTGGGTTTATGTTGAATATTCATTAAACTATTGTTTTGAAGACATTAGGTACTGTTGTACTCTTTTCTACATTGAATTCGATTAGGATTTTAAATCTTTGGACTGGATATTGCCTATTAGTTTCATCTTTGTTCTTCTGATTTTCTAAGAAAACAATATATATTATTCATTGAATGCATTTCCAGCCATATAGAAAGCTTGCAAACTGTTTGACAAAATGACTTTGTGAAACCTTTGGACATTGGCATGGTTTAATGATGGATATATGACTCAATTTTAGTTGCAACTATTATGATTGTTAATATTCGAAAATTCTTCACATTTGGTTGTATGCAAAGTGTTTAACGAAATGCCAATACGCTAAAAATCGAAAATAGTGCAAGATTTTGGCCAAAAATTCTTAATGGAACATTACAGTGGTATCAGAGTTGGTTTTCTTGCTAGTCTGTTGGATAGCGGATGTTTATTACATACCAAATTTAATGGCTCATTGCAATTCAGCGGTTGTATATCAGTTTTCAATGGCTTCAAGGGATTGTCAATGGTTGTGAATTGTGGCGTCATTCAATGAAGAATGATTTGGGCAAGAAGCTTTATAAATTAAGTTAGAGACTTGAACACCCGCGGCAGTTAAAGGATGACCTATTTTGCATTTTGAAAGAAGTGCAGATACTTATTTATGATAGATCAGTCAGATTCAATGAGGATGCAATACTCCATTAGTGAATTATTTGGTTAACCCAGAGGTTTTGATACATCCAGATGAGGAGGCAAGACTTGCAGTTACTTTTTGTGTTAATGAGATTATGAGAATAACAGCTCCATAGGAACCTTATAACAATAGTATCATGAAGGAGTAATTTTCGCTGATTGTGAAAAGTTTTCAAGGTTTCGATGATAACAAAAATCCTTCTTTTGCTAAGAGAGTAAGAATTCTAGAAACAGTTCCAAAAGTTACATCATGTGTGGTGATGCTTGATCTTGAATGTTATGATCTAATTCTCAAAAATGTTTCACTATTTCTTTGGTACTATCAGAAAATATCATGCTGAAAATATTACAACATCAATGCAAACAATTATGTCTTTGATTATAAATGAGAGTAATGATATTTTCCAACCACTTTTATCTATTCTATTGGCTGTTTTGAGGCAAGAACATGTTACTTCTTCAGCTGCACGAGTTGGTTAACAATGTTGTCAAACAATGTGAGCAGAAGTTGACGCCATACTTATTATCACAAGTTGCATCCACAAGAGAGTGCATGAGTCTTCATGACAGCGCTGAGATTGAAGGGTATGCTGATTTAGATTTTGCTAAATCAGCAACTATTGATAAGTCATATGAAGGTAGGGAATTTCTTGATGATTCATTGCTTGTGCAAAGTGTTATCATGCCATCTATTCAAGGAGTTTGCATGACACCAATGAGAGAGGTAGCTGATTTTGAAGGTGATATTGTTCCTACAAATGAAGACAATTCAAAAAACTTGTTGCGTGGTGAGCAAAGTCACTTTGCAGATTTAGATCAAAGGCCTTTAGAATTGCAAGAATTGAAGAATCAATTTCTGGTCACGGTAGAGAAAGTGGTGAAAGTGTTAACAAGGGGTGATAGCACACACAGAATCATTGAAGACCTCGTTTGGAAAGCCAAAATTGAGGAGAGGCAAAAAGGCATTGGAGGAGGAGCCACTCTTGCAAATTTGCAAACGGTCAAAGATGCATTAGAAATAATGAAATCAGATTACTTGCAATTGCTCATAGATAGGGATCATGCTATCAAATTTGCAGAAGAAAAGGAGAAAGAGGTTGATAAGCTCAACCTAGAGCTAAGTTGGGCTCACTTTTAACTCTACAAAGCAGAAAATCAATCATCTATTCCAGCCACACCCAAGGAACAAGAATCTAATACAAGGACTATGGAGATCAAGCAGAAAATTGAAGGAGAAGCACATGAGACTAATGGCTCCTATGATGACACGATTGGAAGGTATGAAGAAAATTCTGATTTTACTAATAGCAATTCATTATCTTTGCATGAGTCTAGCATTCATGAGGAAGATTGGAAAAATAAATTAATGTTGACAGCTGAGAAGTGCAAATTCTATCAAGGATGGACAACTCCAAAAGGTTTATTGAAGGACTAATGCAAAAGGGATAGAGAGGTCAATATGAACAAATTGCCACCTATTCAGATTTACAAACAGTTAGGAGCACAGTGGAAGAAATCAAATCAGCATACTTGCACATGATCAAAGATAGAGACATGGCTCCCAAAATTGCAGATGAAACCAAGACAAAGGTTGATGAGCTCACCTTTGAGCTTAAGTCAACTAAGAATTCTTTGGAAAGCACTCAAATGGCATTATTAGAAGCACAAGATCAGCGTGCTATTGCTACAAAATTCAGGGAACAAAATAATGAAGATAGGGCTAAAGAAATCAAGCAAGGGATTGATGAGCTTGACAAGCTTCAAGAAGATTTTGATTTGAAACAGCTTCCTAAAATTGCTTATTCAAATATGGGACAGCAAGAGGTTGGGCTAAATAAGAAAATGAAAATAACTTCCAGTTCTTTGATAAGCCACTCTTTGAAATGGATGCGGAATTGTCCTTTGAGAATCCACTTTTTGTGATGAGTGCTAAAACATTTACTGAATTTAGTAGCATAAATGGTGTCAAAAACAGGATTTGGGATCCAGGGGAGGTTTTCAAACATGAGGTGATGCCTCAGATGATTAATGGACCACCAAAGATTGTTAATGATTAGTTCCTTGGTCCACTTGAGATTATTAATGAAGACTTGCGATCAAATCATGATGATATGTAGAGTCATGTGAACAAGCATGATATGGTATCCATTGGTAAACTACCTAGAAGACTCCTCGATAAAGAAGATATAATTGAGGTTGTAGGTGAAGTTTTCCCTTGGGCTATGATGACACAAGAAGACTTCATCATTTCAGATATCTCGAAGACACCCCCTCTTGATAACTTCTGGTATGAGAGCAAGGTACACAGTGTTTTGGATTTTGTTATAGAATATCTATATCACAAAACTTGCTTTGTGTTGCATCAAATTTGCTTAGCATTTGAACTTAAATGTTTGAGTTAACCAAGTAATTGGACTAATCAATATCATGGTAAGTTGAGGCATTGTGTTGAGTATCTTTTTCACTGTAAGAAAGTCATCATGAATATCAAAATGGCAAAGTATAAGCATGTGGGTACCGTTTCAATATTCAGTTTTCATGCGAGAGAGCATCAACTGATGTTGTTAGAAGTTGGAAATGACAAGGTTACACAGAGATTTACAAGTCTGAATGTCAACATTAAATGATGTTTTGATACAGTCCAGCGACCAACAAGTTATATTTGGGTACTTACAAGTGTTATGGCAGACATTTGCGGATGAGGGAAAGTGCACATTTCAAATGGTGACTGGTTGTGATCATTTTTCAGCTATAGTAAAAGCAATTTTCATTATTGTGTTGCTTCCATTATCCATGTATATAAAAATAAATTATTTTTGCAGTGGTGGTGCTAGTTTTGAGTTGATAATTCTAATGAAACTAGCCAATGAGTTGTTTTCAGTTTGAAGCAAATGCAAGAATAATTCTCTTAAGGCTACTAAATCATGGAAGTTTTTGTGTGAATGGATTCAACTGAAGGAATTGGGATCCGTAATGAGTTGTTATGAGTACCATGCTTAATAGTTAAATAGATTAATTTTTCTGACACCCAAGATCATGATTGACAGTGGGTTTGAAGGTAGTGTCTGCATTGGGACACTTTGGAATGAGGTGTTCTATTTATCAAAGGATGAATCCAGATTTTGCAGGTATCTCAACTTGGTTCAGCAAAGTAGCTATTATTTTGGGTTACAGGGAATGAAAATAGAGAGTTGGAACACAGAACTTCTAAATTATATCAAAGTAGTGTAGCAGAGGCCATCTACATTACCAAAAAGAATGGTAGAAACAATAAGTTTAGTTTGGGATCCTAGTGTTTGCAGGATGGCTCAGGTGTTGCTTGAGAGAGCAATCTTTGGGAAGGGCGAACTATCATGTCCCCTTTTTCAAATTAAAAAAAAAAAGAATTTTCCAAAGGTACTTTTAAGTCACAACTTAAAAGGGGGACATTTAAAGGGTGTTATTAATTGAATGGAGCCAAAATAAGTGCATTAATTAAAAGCCAAGTGGAAAATAGAAAATTAAAGTAATTATTAATAATTTTTTAAAGCAAAGTGAAAATTACAATTAAAAAGTAATTTTAAATTGCTTTTAGTGTTGTAAGTGGAAAAGTAATTATAAGGATGAAAAAGAAAAAAAGTACATCCACTATTATTATTCAACTTTCAAAATTTATTGGAGAGCTTGAAGCTATCTTTCTGTCTTCGCTTCCACACCTCTTGGATAGGACTTATGTATTTTTCCTTTGGTAAGAACTTAGGTTGTCGATCCATTGTAGACCACTCAAAGCCCACAACTGACAATGAAATGGCTTTGATACCACTGTAATGTCCCTTTCGGACATAAATCTACAATATTTGGATTTTTCATAAAACCCCAATGAAAAATAACTGGAAACTATGACAGCAATCAAATTAGGGCAGTTATTTGACCCCCAATGTAAACCCTTGATGCAAAAACTCAAAAAATATGATTATAATCAATAACCCTTGGAAGAATTGCTGGAAATTAATATTAAAAGACAGCAACACTGAATTCTGAATTTAAATTATTGCAAAACCGCTGAAACTTTAAAAATTCATATCTACAGAAATATGTGGAATTACAATACACAGATTAGCTGAAAATGATCTATGAGATGATAACAATCATAGACATTTATTACAGAATTTTCCAGCAACTGGAACACATAGAAATTCCACCCTGAATTCCAGAAATGGGGCGCCCAGGCTGGAAATGGCCAAATACTGAACTTAAAACCCTAGCAACACACAAGAGCTGAAACGTGTGGCTGATCCACACTCGAAACCACTTCAAATCTGATATTCCCTTGAAACCCTATCTAAAATTGGTGCCCTAGAACTGATATTTTGAATGCTTCCCTATATCTTTGAATAAAGCCCAATTGTGACCTTCGAATGAAGCCACAAATGAGGTAATTGAGGTTTTTCTTCGTCAATGGCTGAAAATCAAGAATCTAGCTCCAAATCTTCAAAGTAGAAATTATATAATAATTCATTCCAAAAAATGAAACCCCTCATCTTCTTTTATATCTTTGTCTTCTCATCTCTCAAGAGGGGTGATCCATGTGCGATTAAAATAAAAGTAACTTAACCCATTTTAATTCACTTTTCCCCTCACAAAGTGGGGCGAACCCCTTTTACTTTATTATTTCTAATTTCAAGTTGGCCTTTGCACTTTTCAACCAACTTAACTTTTTCTAATGTTACAATTAAAAAATTATTTTTTACCAAAATAGTACAAGACTGAAAATAGCAATTTACAATTACAGCATTAAAGTACTTCCCTTGCTTTATCCCTTTAAAGCCCACGCGAAGTAAGAATAGGCCCAAGGTCTTCAAATCGAACTAGCTTTGAGAGGGGGACATTACACAACAAGAACCACTATGATATGGTTGAATGGAACCATACTATTAACTAACAAACCCACCACTAGATCATTTTAATATGGGGGGCTCTTTCCATGTTTATGGTTGCCATTACCCTTGCTCCATTTAACAAGTGAAGGAAATATATGATCATCTATATGCACAGTGAAATATCAATATCATAAATGTAGACTCCATGTCTTCAAAATGTATTCCGTGCATGTGTTTATTGTAACCATGTGATGATGTCTTGTTTGATTTATGTTTACCACTTGTATCCTAGAATCCCCTAGTAGCAGTGTCCAAGTGGGTCTTGTTGACCATTTTCAGCATGACCAGTTTGTGTTTTCCCTTTGGCTCTTTTCGTTTCTCCCTTGCTCGTTTTCTGTGTTTGGTCTCTTGCTTTATTACTTGTCTTTTCCCTTCGGCCTCTTATGGTTCAGACTCTTCTCCCTTGTTCTTTGTTCTTTCCCTTGCCTTATTTGCCTTAACCTGCGGGCTTTGTTTTGCCCCAAAAGTGCCCTTCGGAAGGTTTCCGAAGGGCTTTTCTTGCCTCACTTTTCTTCCCAAGTGTCCCTTCGGACTTTTCCAAAGGGCACTTTTCTTCCAAGTGACCCTTCGAAAAAGTTCCGAAGGGCACTTTTTTCCCAAGTGTCCCTTTGAACTTTTCCGAAGGGCACTTTTCTGCCCAAGTGTCCCTTCAGACTTTTTCGAAGGGCACTTTGTTGTCCAAGTGACCCTTTGGAAAAGTTCTGAAGGGCATTTTTCTTCCCAAGTGTCCCTTCGGCTTTTTCGAATGGCACTGTCTTTGGAAATGCCCTTCAAAAAAGTTCTAAAGGGCCATTTCCTTTGGAAATGCCCTTCGGAATTTTCTGAAGGGACCTTATGCCTTCCCCAAGTGTCCTTCGAAACTTTTCCGAATGACACTTTCTCAAGTGTCCTTCAGGGAAAGTTCGTGAAAGAACTAGCCGTTGCCTTTCGGGCAAAAACCCCGAAAGAATTCCTTCGAACAAATTGTCCGAAGGAATTACTTCGAAAAAATTGCCCGAAACAATAAGCCCAACCCAATTGATCCCCATGACATGCCGCAGGACGTCAAGTTTAATACAACCCACTAGCCGTTGGGATTCAAAGACATGACGTGCCACAAGACATCAAATTCAAGGTGGCCAACTAGCCATTGGGATTCAAAGACATGACGTGCCGCAGTACGTCAAATTCAAGTTGGTCAACTAACCATTAAGGAGCAAGGGGTAAAGTCACTTGGAAAACCCGAACGACTCTGCAATGCAAATCGAATTTCCCAACAAGCTTTGCTTATGACTTTTATAAGTAAAAGCAATCGAAGAACCCGAAAGGGCAAAGATAATGCAAATCAAGTTTCCCAACATGCTTGACTTATAGGTTTATAAGTAAAGTCATTCAAAAGGCCCTAATGGGTCTGCAGTGCAAAATGTGGGAGCCTTCAGGAGGAATCTAAGGTTCGCAGCAGTGATCCAAGCCATTTCTTATGGAGGGTCATCTCACCATTGATTTTGTAGCGATCCTGGTCATTTCAAGAGGGCGAATCAAAGAGAAGGACAAACTCCAATTGAATGAGAAAACATCTGGAATCAATTTCACGAAGATGGTGACTACAAACCGTTTTGGAGGCTTCTATTTTGGCGCCCAAGAGCTCTCTCTTCTCTCCCTCTTTTAATATAAATAGGACCCTTGGGCTCTTGTTTTATCATCTACAGATAGTACGATGAAGCCCTACTGGAATGTTTTGCCATTTTCTTGCCTTTGAACAAAGAAACATAAATCTGTTTTCTTTCTAACTTCTAGACATTTGTCTGGGCATGCAAGAGACACAGAGTGACGGCAAGTGATGTTTTATCCTTTTGTTCTCTGTCATTCATGCTTTTGAGCAAAGAGTTGATCCAACAGGGCATGTAAAGTGCATTCTAGCTGTGTGAGATTTTGCACATGTGTAACCCTTTTTTGGACTATACAGGTTGTCTTTTCCAATTATTTACCTTGTGTGATCTCATTCATTTTGTCTCTACATTGAAACACTTAAGTTGGAATCTTCTAGAGCTTGAGTTATAGACTATATTCTATTGTATTGTGCATAAGGCATATACATGTGGATACTAATTCTTGGTGTATCACCATTTTAGACTAGGCTTTTCATTTATGCAAACTTCTGACTCTTTTCACTCATACAAATTGGTTCAGCAGTTTTATTGCACAAAAAGCTAACACAAGGAGCTAGCCCTGTCAACCTAGAGGTTCATTTCCACTTATAGGCACACCCACAACCCTGGAATTGTCCCAACGTTGCCCAAATCTGGAAGAGGCCTGAACAAACCTCTTCTAGGATGCAACATTTGGAGACAACAGGGCTATTATGAATTTTGACTAATAGTTTTGAGGTGCCCTGATTTAGTCGGCTCATAATGATATCCTAATTGAGGCATTCCAATAATATTGGGTGCCATGCTCCCCATTGGCCCACCTAGTGAGTTATTTGGGTATTCCTACAGTGTCTAACTTTCTTGAGACATTTGTAGTGTGACTTACAACCACACCACAACTGTTTTTAAGAAGTTGTGGCACCATTGCAAAAAGTGCACCTTCACTTATCTTGGGGGAGGGCGTCTAACAGCTATCTTCCGCAATTCCAGATCTAGGCTCTTCTACCTATAGCCATTTAACAAATTTCATGTGCCCCATCCTATTTTGAGAGCACCATATTTTAGGATCCTCCAGAAACCTCTTTATACACCATGACATGATCTATTACACTCTAAGGCTCAATATCGCAACCTAACACTGCGAACTTCAAGTATCCCCCAGCTACACCAGCAAGGCTTTAGATTGCTTCCAACAATCTCATTTGGGAGCTGCATTGTTCTATTGTGCTTCTCTCTAAATCACTCTTCGTCGCTGCCCTTGGTAAACCCACTTGGCACATCAGTTAGGGATCCATCAAGGAGCTGCTAGTCATCCTTCCACAATATCAACCCACCTTCCAACCATATATTGTCACAATGCCTTTGGACTCTAGAATTCAAGTTAGTGGTTCTGATATATCCCACTGGAACTATTTCTGAGGGTTCTAAACATTTAGCATATTGCAAATTAACTTTATCATGATATTGCTTGCATCATTGGGGGTTATTTATCATTTATTGTGTCACATGCTAGATTGCATTTAGGGTTTCTATTTCTGTATTGCATTCGCATTCTCATTCGGATTTGAGAAATCTGAAAATTGCATTTTCTGTCCCTATTTAATTACTTTTGAAAAGTGCAAAAAAATAACTAAGTTGTTTTAGATTAGGGTTTATTGCTATCTATGGTATTACTGCCTGCTTTTACTTTCATTATTGCAAGTAGCATTTATAGTATTTATTTTCTTGGTTGGGACCTATACCTATCCAAACCCTAGATCTGTATCACAGCTCCTATTTTCTATTTTATCTTAGGGCCCATCCATTACACGAAACTCCTTCCCCGTGTCATTAAAAGCCTCTGTTTGGTCCTTTGTTTTTTTTTCACTCCATCTTAGCATTGTAACATGTCTTCTGCATGCAGTAGAGATTTAAACAAAGACTATAACATCATCCACTCTCGTAAGCTCAATATATGCTTCCTCCAATATTGTTGTAATACAAACATTATACGGTCCATCCTTTGTGATAAAAGAACAAGCTCTAATGTGAATTAACTTATTAACTTAATGGCATGTAATAGCTATTACAAAGGTAGAAAAGCACCTCTCCATCAAATTGATTAACTCATGGTCTCCAGGCTTCATACCCCATTTTGCATCAACAAGCAGGCAAACTCTGTTCAAGCCGACTCTTGTTCTAACATATTCCTTAACCTACACAACAAAGAGTATTATCAGCATTGGTTATGCATGAGTTATCACATCCTTAGGAGAAAACAGTGAACGAAAACCAAAAAATGCCATATTTAAGAAATAAACAAACACTCATATATGTACACACAAACTCTCCCAAGCATCCACCTACAAATGTGCACATACACACGAATAGGAAAACACAATCAAGTATCAACCGTAGAGTATCTAAATACTGTTGATAACCCTTTCAAAAAAGTTTAAATTACTTAACTGCAAGGTATCTGATAACGTATGTGCAACAATTCATTATGATTGAGAAAAGAATGTCATGTTTGTGTTTTATAAGAAAGTTATCTTAGCTTATTGAACTGTTCAGCTACAAACATGTCATCATGTTTGTTGAAGTTCCAAAAATTATTACACTTTAAATATTCAATTAAATCATATAACAGAACATACTTCTTATCTTCAAACATAGAAGATAGCAACTCCATAGAAACTCATCCACACATAGCTTTTTGGGCGTTTAAAAATCTTTCAACTGGAGTATATAAACATAGCAGGTTGTTAAATTCTAGCTATAAACTAGCAAATGCAGCCCTCATTGTTTGCCGAGCTCCCCCTTTTGCATATTAATTTACATTTTGCTGTAATTTCCCATTAAAAAAATGATGCCCAGAGGAGTTAGAAGAGTGTAACTTCATTCTACCCGGATTCTGCCTATATTAAGCTTTCAAAATCATCATCATTAAAACCATAGGAGTTATTTGGTCCATAGATTGCTACTATAATTGAGAGGGTCAAAGTAAATTTATTTTAAGCATTTGGGAGGGGAATGTTCCCCCTGAGGATAGTCTCTTAATGTTTTTCATTTTAGAGCTTTCTAGTGATCTCTTCGTGAAAGGTAATAAACGGTAAATGCTTTTCAATGAGAAGCAAACCATTGTTTGTGTATTTAATTGTTAAATGGTACCCTGTCCTTTCAAACTCCAGTAGTTAATCTGTCATCCTTTTTTAATTTTGAAGAGTGAAATATGAAGGTTGATCCTCTTGTTTGCTGGTTTTGGTTTACATTTATGGGTTCACTGGATTGGCATAAAAGGCAGTTGTTTTCCTTTCTTTGATTAGTTTAACCACTATTCGGAAGCAATTTCATTTGTAGTGTGAGCATTTCACAAATGTGGACCACCCCCTATTTTATTTGCTATTTTATGTTAAGCAAATGCAAAAATGTGCTATTTTTTTAATGAAAAAAAGGGGCTGAACGTATTTTAGAATGAGATAAGCTATATTAATGGATACAACCCCCAAGGCCTTGGTACGGTGTACGTGAATAACCATTGAAGACCCATATACAGTAAGGTCTAAACACATCGGCCATTTCCATGGTTATATCTAGCCTAGGATAGAAAAATATGGTATTCAGGTCCTCCATAAAGAAACTTAGGAAAACATATAAAAGCAGACAAGCCTTAAAAGTAATGAGTGTTACATTTTGAAATTTATGAAGGGTTTCTTTCTATTTTACTAGTATTTTCTGCACACATGTAGTTGTATGCATGCACTTGTGGATGTCCGTGTACATGTTCGAGTGCAGTTGTGAGTGCATATGTCTGTCCTAGCCATCATCTGTATCCAAGAATTGTTTAACTTTCTCCTGTGATGATGAGATAGGACGTGGAGTTGATAAGGCTAGTCACTATTTGGGCTGCAGTCCTGGACATGAACGTTTCAAATGGCCATATTGATGGTAGTATTGACACAGGAATGGTATGATCTCATAATATATGGGCTGCTCCCACACAGTGTTAGATAGGGCTAACACAAACCTATCAGAAAAATGCTAGTCTGTATCGAGTTATTAAGACAGAATTGTGTATAATTTAGGATAGATTGCTGAAAAGCAATCTCAGAAGTTGCTACAAAGTCAACACTAACATTATAAATTCATCAAAGATAAGGCTGGCCCCAATAATTGCCTGGTATTGAGTAGAGATTAACCCAAACTGGTACAGTGGTCAATCCTCAGTTGGGTTGAATGTCCGAGGCCAATGTTTCGTATAGAGACCAGATTGGTTTGAAAACCATAGGTATCCTTGAAAATTTGCATCTTAATGCTCTTTAGAAGAAAAAACTACCGTTCAGCATCCTCTTGGCATCATCGTTAATAATTATCTCTATAGGAGCTGAATGTCTCCAATTTTTTTGTACCCATTCCATGACAAATTTCAGATTAGGGTAAGAACCCATAAAATGGCACATCAAATCTCTCTCCTTAAGCTACCAGAGTGGATATTCTACCTCTGCCAAAGGAAATTAAACCTTTGGAACAGAATCAGATTTTTGCTAACAACCATTAGATATTGTGGCAGGGAAGATGGCTGCAACACTGTATAACAAGCATGCCTCTGCATATCTGTATCAGTTCTTCTCTTGAAGCCTGATGAGATTCAGCTGATACTGGGGCTTCATATAACTGAGAAACCCCAGCATACAAGTGCTTTGGCCTTCTCTTAGCCAAATAGGTGGAAGCAAAAAGGAAAAAAATCCTCCGATCCATATAGATGTGAAATTAGACCAAAAAGAATCAATCCAAGCAAGAAAATCAGACTTATGACAGGATGAGGAGTAGAACCATAACAAAACCCAGCTTCCTTTCACTGGGATATCATTCATTTTCAGTTCATATATTCATTTCGTTTAAGACAGCCATTTGGGTGCTCTTATAAATTTGGCATTTCTTTATAGCTGCAATTTTGTACACAAGTTTAGCCAGCTCCCAAAATGCTACCAAAACTTTTATATTCGTTCTGGTAGCACCAGTTGGTTTCAATATACAGCAATTTGAACAAGTACTCAACACCTGTTTGTGGCTCAGGTCATGTAACAATACAGCTTACCTCTATTTTCTTTTTCCAGCTATTTCCTCCAATAGCCTTGTCATCTTGCAGCATTTGTCTTGATATGAGAGAAAAATTGAATAGATAGGTCAACGTTCACCTAATTGTAAATTGTATATTGCCACTCCAGTTCTTTTCCATATCATATGGATCAGGAAAAGGAATAGCATAGCTGCACATATATTACATAAATAATAAATATCTTACAATTTGTCATTTTATAATATATATCATCCTAATTCACAGCAGATGTATCAATTCAAGAGTCAAAATATGCAAGTATGTTCCAATTTTGATCACATTTCCTATAAACAAGAGGTGGGAAAATTCAAAAAAGTAGAAGTGATGCACACTACTAATGAACTAAAACTGTATACAAATGATGGAAGGTGGTTGCCCTCTTCCAAAAAATAGCAATTTGATATAAGTACTTACAAGCTCCTCCCAAGACTCTTTGACTTCCTCTTTTGCATATGCAAAGCCATATCCAGGTAAATCAACCAAGCACAGCTTGGAACCAAGCTTAAAAAAATTTATAGTCTGCAATAACCAGTGCTTCAAATGAACAAATGATGCCAATTCAATATGAACTTAGAACATTCGGTAGTGACAAGTGTATCGACCATAATAGAAAATTCCATCTACCTGAGTCAGACCAGGTTTATCTGACGTTCTCACAACACCCCATTGCCTGGTGAGAGCATTCAGCAAAGAGGATTTACCCACATTTGACCTTCCTAAACAGACCAACAGGCAAAACTTATTCTATTTGTTGTCTATCAGAATTAAACTAGTTAAAATTTCTAAGCATGGTGTTGAAAATCTGCAGAAAGTAAAATTGTACAAAAATATGAATTTTCTTTAAAAAATAAAACAATGAAGGAAAGAGGTGAAATTGAAAATAATCTCCATAATAAGGCGCACTCTCAAAAGTCATGTACAAGACATTTTTTACATAAGAGGAACATAATTTAGAATTCTTGGTACGTACTTTTGTAATGTCCCCTTTTCTAGATTAAAAAAATTAATAACATTATTTAAGTTGGGTCTGATCATTTATAATCATTTGGGCAACTTAATAATAAAATTATTATGAAAATAAAAAATATTTTTAAATACTTAAAATTAAATTAATAGTATAACTAAATGGCCAAAAAGTAATGTCGGCAATTTATGTTTTATTATTAAAATAAAGTAACTTGGAGTTTGAGCGGAGAAAAGATATAAAAGAAGATGGAGGGGTTCATTTGAAGCATCTATTATTTAATATTTTATAAAAGTTTGAGCAGCTTGCTTGACTTTCAACCTTAGGAGACGAAACCCTTCTTTGGTATTCTGAAGTTGAGAATGAAAACCTTCAAGCTTCAACAGGGTGACTTCATTTCAGGGGTCATATTAGGCAGAATTGAGCAGTTTGTGATGTCTAGCTACCATCCCAGATGGAACGCAGCAGTGAGACAGTAGTTGGAAGGGTGGCGCAGCAGTTTTTGGAGTAACGAACCTTGTTTGGAGCCCTAGCAAGGGCAGCGACCCGATTTGGTGCCCTCTCCTAGGGCAGTGAACCCCTTGAAGGGTTTCAAGGTGCAGTTTTGAGGCAATTTGGATGCCTATTTTTATGTCTGATCATACTTTCATGTAGCTGGTATTTTTGTTGTAATTTCCAACCATATATTTGCTCTAAAAATTCAGATTTAAAGGCATTTGCATGGCTCTATTTTATCTGATTTTTTATGAATGTTTTTGGTAAAAAAATATTGAAATTGTGGCCTAAAAATTGGTATTGTCCAAAGTCTGAATTTTTTTTGTGGTTAGGGTTTGATAAAAAATAAGAATTTGCATTTTATTTTTTAAGGTTTATCACAAATACCAGAATTGTAAAAATCTGCCCAAAAAGGGACATTACGATGGTATCAGAGCCAAGATTTTGGCAGCTTGTGAAGGAGATTTCTTTTTTAAATTGCAAATCCATACGGATCCATACGACGGTTGTATCCCCTATCAAATGGAGCATATCCCAGTTTGTACAGCTCCAGACCAATGGTTGCACCATTCACAACTATTGTTTCAATCAAATTTTCACGTTTTTTATGTGTTTTCAGTCATTGGATCTTGCTAGCTTGTGACTCAAATAAAGAAGATAAAATGGCGGACATAATTTTATATGACACTAAGTTTGAGAGGTTTGCCCAAGGGCAAGAGAGATTGACTAATATGATGGCATAGCTAATCCATACCATGCAAAATCCGAATGGTGAAGGAAGCTCTTCAAGGGCAAACAATAATATTCAACCACGAAGGACCATGAGTGATTCTTCATCTAGGTCATTCCAGCCTACTTTCCTTCAAAGAAAAGAAACCATTCCAATGAGGGAAACTCAGCGTTCCATAGTTGATGACATTGCTGCCAGCTACGTTGAGTATTGAACCCTTTCAGTTGAGATCCGGGAAGAACTAAAACTCACCAACTTCATGGAATTGAAGAAAGATCGAGTTCGAACTGGACCAAGGTCTAAACCACAAGCTACACAAGGAGACTTGCAGCATGCCATGAGAAAGGAAGAGGAAAATAATTTGCAAATTGTAATGGTGGGACATGAATAAAAATCAAGGCTACAAGGAAAGGAGAGGGAACAACCCATGAAAGCACTTATCCTACAAAAGGAAAGTGGAAAAAATGTTCCAACCCAAGAGGAAGAGAAAGAAAAGTGGAACCTAGCATTGAAAGGAAATCAACTACATTGCAGCGAAGTGTGAAGGATGTGATCAGGACCCAAGAAAGGTGTGATGAATGGTTGAGCAGAGTTAAGAAAGCTAAGTTGGTAGCTATTGAAGCAAAACAACACCTAAAGGAATTTAAAGAAAAAGATAAGCAATTTTATTGTCTCTATGATTATAGCAAGAAGAGTGAAAGTATTCATTTTCAAAGGAGCATTAGGGAGATGGATATGCATATGTGGTGAACACTTCGGTTAACCCTAATTTGGGAGTTCTAAGGCACATGGATGGTGGTGTTGAGGTTATCTCAACAATCTCTCTCCCAGAAAAAATAGATGAACACTTTGATGACAGACAAAGATATGAAAAGGAAAATCATGTTTCAAATTTGTTGTTTCATACTATGCCATTTCAGAGTTGTTGTCATCATGGTAAGCACTCTTATGATGTTAATTCACACTATGGGAATGTTAGCATAGCTCTATTTCAGTTCTACCATCATTCTAAGCACAATGAAAAAATAAAGATAGAGCCTTTGGCTCAAAATGCATTTTCCATAATGGTATGGAATACGGGTGACTTTTTGAGGTACATGTTTGTGGCTTCCAACTTTAGATCTGTTGATCTCAAATTTTTAGTACTTATATGGTGGCTATCAATGTCTACATTGCTCATAGTTTTGTCTCTTTCAATAAAATTTCAGTTTGGTAGCTGTTATACCATTGCCATGTTGCTGAGTTTAAAAAATTCAGTCACAGGGCTGCTGTTATCAGTCATGAACAGCTGTGGATCTGTGTATTTTGGGAGAGTTTTTTTGCAAGTTGATGTTAGCAGATGTCTGCTATTGGGGACAATCAATCCAGCCATCCTAATGCTGATTGGAGTGAGATTCAAAGAGGTTTGTGGCTGTTATGGCTTTTATTGCATCAAAGGTATTTATTGCAGCGTTATATTTCTGGAATTTTTTGGCTAGTTTTATATGCTTGATAAAGTGAAATTAGACTGAAATAACAAGCTGGAATTTATTGTTTAAGTTTTCCAACATTGGCGCTTAGGGTTTGCAACTTTGTGTGTGTTTTTGAAGCATCTTCCACAATTAGGGTTTGCTGGAATTTGAAGCATAATTTTCAAATTCGCAAGGGTTTGTTTGAAAACCCTAGTATTCCTCAATTATCCCAATTTGGGGACATTACAGTTTGAGTGCAAAAAAGGTATAAAAGAAAATGGAGGGATTCATTTGGAGCATCTATCATTCATCTATTATTTGATATTTTATAAGTTTGATCAGTTTGCTTGACTTTAAACCTTAGGAAACGAAACCCTTCTTTGGTATTCTTAAGTCGAGGACAAAAACCTTCAACCTTCAACGGGGTGACTTCATTTCAGAGGTCATATTAAGCAGAATTGAGCAGTTTGTGGCATCTAGTTACCATTCCAAATGGAACGCAGCAGTGGGACTGTGGTTGGAAGAGTGGCGCAACAGTTTTGGAGGCAGTGAACCTTGTTTGGAGCCCTAGCAAGGGCAGCGATCTGATTTGGTGCCCTCTCCGAGGGCAGTGAACCCCTTGGATGGTTTCAAAATGCAATTCTAAAACAATTTGGATGTTTATTTTGATGTCTGATCACACTTTCATGTCGCTGGTATTTTTGTTGTAATTTCCAGCCATATATTTGCTCTAAAATTTCAGATTTAAAGGCATTTGCATGGATGTATTTTATCTGATTTTTTATGAGTGTTTTTGGTAATAAAATATTGAAATTGTGGCCTAAAAATTGGTATTTTCCGAGGCCTAAATTTTTCTGTGGTTAATGTTTGATAAAAAATCAAAATTTGCATTTTATTTTTAAGGGTTTATCACAAATTCTAGAATTGTATAAATCTGCCCAAAAAAGGACATTACAGCTTTATCACCCAGCTATATAATGATTGAAGCTGGAATAAAAGAAACAAAAATAGAACCACTGCTTCATTCAAGCATGGCGTAATTCACACATGATTCATTTGATTATCAATATTTACATAAACTATCATATTTCTAAGTCAGAGGTGTGGCTTTTATCGAAAATGCAATCAAACAAAATCAAGCCAATAAATCAATTTGAAAAAATGGCACATCAACAACAGCTCCAACCACTCTAAAAAATGGGCTAGGAGCAATCTATCCTTGCAAATTCAAAAGTAAGATTTTTAAAACTACATTTTCACATTGAAATATATGGCACATGAATTTCTTTCATCATATAATAAAAATGCCCTTAGTATCATACTCATTTGTGTGTTTTGTCAATAGATAAAATCGCATGAAATGTAATGTACAGAGACACCTTTTTATTTTTACGATTGATACTAGATATGTATGGTTGCATGTGGACAATTAAGTCCAACCATCATACATGTCACGACGCCATCCTCTATTTTCTCTTTAAATGTCACTCATGAGGCTCTCCATGTATACAAATGCCTGATGATTTATGGAGACCATGTACATTATCCCTGATAGTGATGAAAAGCATTCTTATTCTTCATACTTGTGTGCATTGCCCATGTCTATAGGTAGATGTTCTCTTAGTGTGTATATCACAGAATCTACATGTATTGATATGTGTATGTTGTAATATAAAAATATCAAAGTAGATTACGGGATATCTCCATTTATGATGCCATTGCCATTTCAGCCTCAATTCATCATGAAACTGTGCAATCCAGTGTATCTGCAGCCTGCACCCCTAAAGTCACAACATCTGTGCGGTCTACAGTCCCGAAGTCACATAATCCAACAATTCAGCAGACAGTCAATCAAAATCATTAAATATCAAAAATGGAGAAAGTTAGCAATCAAACAGTCATCCCTTTGCCAAGTTAACTTCAAAAAAAATGAACTCCAAATATGGCCTGTGGAAAAACTATTGATCTGAATATAAATGTTGATGATTTCACCAAGCAAGAAGCACAAAATATGCAACATACACCTCAAGAAGTTTAGAATACTTTAGTATAGAACAAGACGGTTGATCCCTCCATTCAACAGGCCACAGCTTAGGAACAAGACAAATTAGGACAGGACTGTGGGATTTGGGTGGTGACTTCAGTTCAACAGGCCACCATTCTCAAAGTGAGAATGCCCATGCATCTTGAGTGTGGTTTGATAATATTTTAGAGCAAAAGGCCTTGCTCATTGTTTGTTAGAACCAGGTTCAAAGAATGAATTGGCTCGGTCAGGAGAATGTCTCTCAGCCTGCACATGATCCCACCATAAAAGAAGCATGGCTCTTCAGCTTCATGTAAGCAAACTTCACCTTCTTGTGTTCCTCCATAGAGTCATAGTCAAAATACTTTTACATCT
The DNA here is from genome assembly GCA_037957365.1 of Torreya grandis. NCBI lineage: Eukaryota > Viridiplantae > Streptophyta > Pinopsida > Cupressales > Taxaceae > Torreya > Torreya grandis. The sequence goes on from JARHVA010005973.1 coordinate 579,284, forward strand.
TTGTTATCCAATCCACAAGCTCCTCGAGATTCAAACTTCCATTATAGCAAGGTGTTTCCAGCTTTGGCTTACTATCAAGCCTTGCCACAACTCTAAGAAATCTGGTCTCAGCTTCAATTCCATGTCCTTCACACCAAGCTCTTGAGCTCATTCTTATTCATCCTCACTCACGTCCCCATCATGAGCTCCTCTTCATTGTATTCTTTCCATTTCATCCAACCTTGCTTGCATTCCTCTCATCATTTCCGTCGAGTCTGCAACTCAACGTCCTCTTGGTCTTCCCCCTCTTCTAACAACATTAGCTCTGTGTGCCATCACTTCTCCCAACACAAACTTCTTTTTCACAGCTTGCCAATGGACTCAGTTGGAGCCTTCACACACACACAATCCACTAGGAAAACCAGCTCTGATATCAAATGATGCAAGCACATAAAGGGTATCCACCTAAGGACAACCCCTAATTATGTGATGCTTAGATATTCACTCAGACTAAGACATAAATTCAGACCAAACATGCAGACAACAATACTAATTCAAACCTTTGAATTCTCATTCATTCAAGCATTACAATGGTTGGATCATCTACAATACATCACACTGCCATACAAGCTTATTTTCCTAAACAAAAACGTGAAAAATAGAACTCTCTTTATGCTGCTCTACTCTACTCTACCACAACTTGCTTACTTCTTAAAACTAACTTATCTGACCAAATCAGAGTATTCCTCTAACATCCCCACCTTCATGGGGTCTCTTCAGCGTTCTTGACAATCCAAGAAATGGACAAGAGTTAGGCGGTCTTCAAATTCCAAGATCGATGCCAAACTATCAATAACGGTTGTTAGGACTCAGATAACATTTATCTCTGAACAATAATTACAAAAACTATCGTAACTTTACCATTATTGATCCAATTGATATCAAATTTTAAACCCAGCTTGTAGACTACATTTTCTATCACCGCTCCAAATTTGGTAACCTTATTCTTACCACAAGTTACCGCAAGGAAAGACCCATATTGCCAAGTGTCGCAGACTAGATAGATAACATTTTCAAACTAAACAACAGATACAAAAACTATCATAACTTTACTATTATTTATCCAATTGCACTGAAATTTGAAACACATCTTGTAGACTACATTTTCTATCACTGCTCCAAATTTGGTAACCCAATTCTTACCGCAGTTTTACCGTGAGTAAAGAACTATCTCCATAGACTAGACAGATGACATTTTCAAGCTAAATGACAATTACAAAAACTATCATAACTTTACTATTGTTTATCCTATTGAGTTGAAATTCGAAACACATCTTGTAGACTACATTTTTTATCACCGCAAATTTGACAATCAAATTCTTACCGCAAACAAAGAACCATCTTGCCAATGTGACAGACTAGACTGATGACACACTCTAACAAAAACAGAGGGTACGTTACCGATGTAACTCCAAATTCCCTGAAATGTGGTACAAAGGTTGCACATGTTAGGTACTATAACCCCACCATATTTCATCATCCAATTATTACCACACAAGGATAAAAACCCTTCCAAGTGTTCTAACAAAATCAAACGATACACCTTCACGGTGACTCCAAATGATCTAAAATTTGGTGTAGAGGTTGTAAGGGCCAGGGGATATGACCTCACCAAATTTCACCATGCAGTTCTTACCGCAACCAATAGATTTAATCTAATGTCTATAACTTAATAGTCCATGCAAACTGATAGAAGTGGACAAAAGATCTTCACGTTTTTCCGCAACAAGGAATACTTTACAAAATCATTCTCAGAGGTTAACAAGCTTAAGCAAACAAGGCCACAAACACACAACAAAACGAAAAAATAAGCCAACATATTTTTGGTTGATGCAAGATTACCCTTCACCTTGGGTGCTCCTACGTCAGATGGTCCATGTTGCATTGTCCTCCACAAGTGGCAGCTTGCTATTTAGATCTTAAATTAGTAGAGGTAAATCATGATGCAAATGAAGAGATAATGAGATGTGTATTTGCAACAATAGACAGGTTGGTTATTGATGAAGATGAGAAGGAAGCAATGAGACAACAACGTACTATTTGCAAGAACCAACTAAATATGTTTGACATCAAGGAAGCAAAGGTAAGCAATATGAAGTGGGAACCATCTAAATGGCGGCAGACTTATGGGGCTTCTACTCCATAGTTGCAAAGGTTTGTCGTGTGAATTTTCAACCAATGTTTCGATGCTTCTGCATATGAAAGAAATTGGTGTACACACGATTTAGTCCACACTAATAAGAGGAATTGACTAGGGGCTCAAAAATTCTTTGATCTTGTGTTTGTTCATAGCAATTTACGATCGCTTACTCACTCTCTTGCAAATGAAGATGACAACTCATGCCTTGGCGAACCATGTTTTGGAGATGACAAAAATATTGATGTTGTTGATGAGCATTCTAGTGTAAAATTAGATGATGTTGCTAGTAATGCTTTTGATGTAGATGCAGGATTTGATGTTGCAAACATTTAAATTTCATTCCTATTTTTAGCTAATGTTGGAAACTTTAATTATAAACAAAGGATAATTCTCATTGTTATATTTTATATGAATGAAGTTGAACAATGAACAATGAAATTTGACACTTTACTGAATTTTGCTATCGCGTGTTATTTATGTTTATGTATAAGTGCCAAGGGGTATTTTCTTTACAAATATGTATGATATATTTATTTTTTATAATTTTTTAAATTTATAAAAAAATTCTAACCGAACAAAACCTTTTTGCAAACTCTCGAACTTCTGAACTTTCAAACATGGTAACTATGGTACATAAACTAGCAGTTGCATGTAAAGTTAATGAATCATTGGCTTTTATCCAATGTTTCTTTGAGAACTTATGCAATCATATGGAATAAGTAATGGTGGTAACTTTTGGTTCTATAAAATATTTTAAGTGCGTTCTTTGGCTTTTAATGATATTTGCATAAAGTATATGAAAGTCTTAACTTGCAAGTGGTGGAAGCATTTTGCTTGGTAAAATAGAATAAGCCCACTTAGGCTAAGGTTGAGCTAGTACCTTCAGTGTTAAATTGATTAATAACATTGATTGTTTATTGGTTTTGTTGTTATTAAGAAGAGTCCTAACAGGGGGCAGGGTAATAAAAGAGGATAAAATGGACCCTATACATGTGTAATGTTCTTAGCTAATGAAGAAACCATTATTAATTTATTTATACAATGTCCCTTTGTGATGCAAATGTGGTAGTATCTGGCTTTCTTATTTCAAATTTCTTGGAATGGAATTTAGGCCCTAGAACAACCTTTCAAAGAACGGGTGAAGCAGCTTCCAACTGGCCATAATTTGGAACCGGTTTTATGGAATGGGATTACCCTTATTCTTTGGAATGTTTGGAAGGAACGAAACAAAAGATTTTTTCAACCGGAAAGTAGGGACTTTTCTTTTGTTTGGGATATGATAAAGATGAATATTGTTGAATCTATTAAGTACAAAATTAAATTCCTTGGATTCTATGTGCACAATGGGTCAATATTACTACTATTTTATCCCTTAACCTGGGTAATCATCAAATGTGTGCTTTTAAAATAAGGAGAAAATCTCAAGGTGAAGGTAAATGGCTGACCACTCCTTGTGGCTTTGGGAAGTTGAATACAGATGGAGCTTCTAGAGGAAACCCAGGTCAAGCAAGCATGGGTGGAAAAGGTTGACTTTCTGATGGATTGGTGATCTTTTTTTCAGAAAGATTGGGTTATGCAGTGAATAATTTGGTTGAAATTAAGCTTGTTTATATAGGTCTACAAGACGTTGTCAAAGTTGGGTGGAAAAGGATTCAGGTGGAATCTAATTCTCTTACAACTATTAACCTATTATCCAATCCATCATTGAAGAAGGGTAAAAACTGGGAAATAGTTAAAGAGATGGAAAAAATTCAACAGTTGAAGGTTAAATTTCAAGAGATCTATTTCACCCATGTTCCTCGACAACAGAATATAGTCGTTGATGCCTTAGCCAATTGGACTTTGGAAAATAAACATTGTTTGTTATCGTCCTCTACCTATATGGTGGCCTACTAAGCTCCAACAAGATGTCCAAAAGATTTTAGATCTAGATTGCCTTCATGTTTATAGCTGTTGTGATTAGATATGTTACATGTGCTAAGGCTTGGACTAATAGCTTTCATGCCTAGCATGGTAGAATTTGTACATATGAATTACTTGTTGAATTAATATAATTTCTCTCTTTTTTTAAAAAAAAAATAAAGTTGATTGTTTCATCATATTGCATGGCATTTTTAATCTATGGATATTTGTTATAACCAAGACATAAATAAGAATGGAATATGTGCTGAGTAGGTTGTTCTTCCATTTAATTCCGCACAAGGATATTCCATTTTCCCTGGATTAAAATCAATAGGGAAACTCGAAGAGTGCACAAAGGAAACATGTAATTTTAAAGATGTTATGGAAACACTAAGGCAATTTAATAAATTCCAAGTGCTCATTAAAAGGTGATTCACATCTTAACAGCATAGTGAGGGATGACTGCTATAAGTTAGATTTTATTACTATTTATACGCTGATATGATATCAGTAGGCTATTTGTGATTCTATTTATGCGGGAGGTACCTGCTCTGTTTTCTGCCGAGTGTAATGAGCACCCCAGTTGCACCCAAAACTAACCCAGTAGGGACTCTTTATGACCCCGGTAGTTTTGCTGGAATTTCTTTTTTTGTTTTACAAGACCAATACATGTAACATAAATATAGAATCGCAAGCATAGATACACACAACTAAAATAACAACACACTGTATTTGTATTAATTGCAAAATGAGCAAACGAGTACAATGGCGGTCACATGGTGACTCATTAGATCCCCAGGTGATCGTACAAACATTAGTTCAAGTAGATATCCCAGCATGTGCCGAAGGTGCTTCATTTGTTCTTTGACCCCCTCGGAACTACGGACTCTGCAGCGAAAACTACGGACTCTGCAGGCTTAGATCTACAGACTCCACCAGGCTGGAAATCTACTGACTTTGCAGTCTGAAATATACGGACTCCACCAGGCTTGAAATCTACGGACTCTGCAGTCTGGAAAATACAGACTCTGCAGGCTTAAATCTACGGACTCTGGAGGCAAGAAACTACGGACTCTGCAGGCAAGAAACTACGGACTCTGCAGACAAAAGCTACGGACTATGCAGAAAACTACGGACTCTGCAGGCAGAAATCTACAGACTCTGCAAGCAGGAAACTACGGACTCTGCAGGCAGAAAACTACGGACTCTGCAAGAACTACTGACTCAGCAGGCAGAAATCTACGGACTCACCCGGCTGCATACAGATGCTACAGTGATGCAGCTGCTACAGTGACGCGCTGCTACAGTGCACGGCTGCTACAGTAGTACAGTTGCTACAGTGCGGCTGCTACAGTGGCTGAGAGCACAAAACTCCAAAGACCACTCCCAAGGATTGATGTCTAGAGTGCTACAAATGAGAAGGACGTTCTCAAATGCCCAAATAAGCTGCAAGTGCAACAATTCTTTTCTTCTTATCCAACATGCCCAAAGAAACCACAAGTACTCCCCTTTATCCTTTTCTCCAAGGGGCAACTCAACTCACTTGAGCAATGTGGGATAAAGGATGTGCAACAGTCCCTCACAAAGTAAATGTTTAAAGTGACAATGTCTTTCAACTGGGTTAAAAGTTACCCTTTTTGCAACACTTCAGACCCCCAAAAATACTAGCAACCGGACTCCGAATGGTGCGAGTGATAGCTTGCCGGAAAGCTCTCAATAAGGAGCATCAAATCCAATCATCAAAACTGGCCCCCGCTGCGTTCTGTTAACTTACTACAAATAGTAAGTATGCCGAAAACTGAGTAAATCAACTTTGTTTTGGCCCAGCTGGAAATGACTAGGCTAAAACACTCTAGGGTCCCTTTAAACCCTTCATTAGCCCACGAGACCATGTAGAACTAGGCAAACGTGCACACACACTTGGTCAACTGCTAAAGTGGGGACATTATACGAGCCTTTATGTAGTGCAGGGCCTAAACGGGTTTTGTTTGCCTCTAATATTTAACTGTGATTATATAAGGAAAAATGTTCATCTGCTAGAATCAACCATACCTTATTAAAAGAATCACTTGCTGGAAGTATCCAGCAGGATCATAACCTTGAAAAAGATGGACTTTTGAAGTCCGAATTTTTTAGGTTGTGACAGGTATCCCGTATTATCTAGTCACTTAATTGCAAACATAAAAGAAAAAGACACCAAAAAAAAAAGTCTAAAATTGAAGGCTAGTGCAAAACTCTAGGGAGAATGCTTAAAATTTATTTACGTGATTCCATGCATGCATACGACAATATACATATATTTCTTGAACCTAATTGTAATGCACGCTCAACTCTCAATTTTTGAAAACATGCCAAACCAACTCTCATACCCACATTTCTTATACATTTGTTTCAAAAGAGAGATATTTGCCATAGCTTACAAATGAACATAGGATTTCTTGACATGCATACCATCAAATTAAACCCGATCATTTATATTTCCCTTTATGCTACTAGATGGCTCAAATTGACCTTTTTCTAAACATCAAGTGAGAAGTCATTTTCGTATTAGGTAGATCTTAAATCATAAATTATTAGAAGATGAAAGAAACTTACTGGTAACCTTGAGCAAGCTAGTTCCACTAACTCAAGTAGAACAGTTTAGTTTGGTGAATGTAAGTAGGGCAAAAGAAAGCAAAGGAGGAAACTAAAATAGACTCCACAGCTCAATCTAATGTTTTAAGATGCGCCTGCTTTTGATGTAAAAAATCCTTATATGATTTACATTCACAATCTATACTATCCACTACAATAAATTTGATTTAAGTGCTTGTTATTATTAAGCCTATAATTCATGTACTAAACCAAAACATAATCCCAACAGCATGCAATAACCTCTTTCTAATCAATCTACCTACAAATCAGTGTCATTTTTAGCAATGGTTCCAAACCGTGAAACTCCTCATCTCAGCTAACAAGCACAAATTGTCATTTTACTTTAATAAAGGTAGAGATGCTTCCAAGTGTGAAGGATTTGTAACATCTAAATCTAACCCAATGGATCCAAAAAAGCTCATTATGTTACACCCAAATTGCTAAAGGAATGCAAAACGAACTAATTTTTCATAAAAGATTCACCTGCAAAGGCTATTTCTGGCAAGTCAACTCGTGGGAAGGAAGAGGCAACCTTTGCAGCAGCAAAAAATTCTAGTTTATTTCTAAAGACCTGCAAGTAAAACAGAAAAAGGTTATCTTGAAATACAAAACAAAATATTATAGGAGATAAATGCTTTCAAGAATATACTGAAAAACCTAAACACACCAAAATATTATAGGAGCAAATTGCTTTCAAGAAAAAAAAAATTATGTTAATGTTAACGGATGAAAAAATTAGGTCAATGGAACTCAAGAGTACAGCCAGTTACAGTAGCAAGTGGGAGTCAAAAATTTACTCCACTAAAAGAAAACAGAGGCTACAAGCTAAAAGAACAACAACAACAAGAATCAAATCAGGGGGAGTGGGGTAGCAAGGGGGGGTCAACCTAAAATGGGTAAACCTTTAAACATGCCAAAAAGGGCAAGTTCATGTATTACAAATATTAGAGACGACCATGTGAAAGGAAGACTCAAAGCCAAAGAGGATAAAGCTGATACAAAACAGGGCTGGAGGCAAAAGCTGGCCCCAATCTGTACCATCAGAATGTATACAGAGAAGGAGAAGAATTGTCACCCTCATCAACCACCATAAAAAAGGCAGTACAAGATCTAATGATGTCCATAAGAGAGGCAGTACAAGATCTAATGATGTCCATAAGAGAATGATCTAGACTAAGAGGGTCTAGTTGGGCAAGCCTATGGGGAGCAAAGAACATCCCTGAGGAACTTTGCGAACATACATGGCTGATAATTCTCCAGAAGTAGAGTTCCTGAAATATGATAACTTTACATGTTTCATTAAAAAAAAAAAAAAAAAAACTTAATTATGATGGTTTCGTAAGAGTTACCCTTCTAATCGTCTATCAATCTTGAAATAAGCATCTTCCTCTTTTTTACTTTTTTCTCACATTTCATATCTATAACCAGTACCAAACTGTCAACCTGATGGTGAATTTTTTTCCACTCTGTCATAAAAAACTAATAACAGATAATTTCTCAAAATTTCCAGGGGCAACCTTGAGTAACAGCTTGTTACATTCAAGAAAGATGTTGGTCAAGATTGACAATGATCTACAAACTCTCAAGTTCAAGCTTGCTATAATTCACATAATCACAACTACTTGTTCTACTTTGATTCTACTTCAAAAAGATTTTCAATTATGCACTATGCTGTTGGAAGATATAAAATATAACTTCAAAACTGAAACATGAATGCAAGAAGCGTGAAACAAAACTCAGAAAATGGAGACACAAATACATTAGATATTTCTGATCTAGAAAGCCCCAAAAGATGGGAAAAACCAGTGGAACACGCATATGCAATGGTTCCTATCTTCTTATAGCCAAAGATGATTACAATGAGATTATTACAAGAAGTACAACTGATATCCTGCTCACAAGATTTCTCTCATTGTTCCTTGCCTGCAATCCTTCTTACAAAAAATTGAATGCTAACTTTGTTCATTGATTGATGATTCTTCCTATGTGGGCCTTCTTTTTATCATGCCTAGAGATGTCATTTTGTGCACTAAAGGATCCCCAACATTTTATAATCCGAAGAGACATTGTTCTTGACAATTACCGTACCTATATGATCACCATGGGTGAAACTTCTAGTTAATGCAAACTGGCAGTTTCGAAACTACCACCCTGCAAGAACTGGCGATTACATAACTGTCCCAGCAATTACGTAATCACCACCTAAATGAAGTGACAGTTTCATTACCAAGCTTGGAACTCTCCATTAGAAGCTTTGTTGATGATTGAAACCGGGTTGTTGTCTGATGAATTGATTGGTATTTTGGTTCCTTGTGGATCATACCTCCCTTTCTGAGAGGCTTTTGGTCCTACACAAGTTTTTAGTCGAGGAGGAGATGTGGAAACAACTCTTCCACTTTCTCCTTGGAGTACCATCTTGCTTGCCTTGGCATATTCCTCTTGAGTCCAACATGCCAAGACACTTGTGGTCCCCTACAAGTTTCTCTGACTTTCTACTGCAGCACCACACCCTCCTCCGACTCTCCTTTTGCATCCACAACTAAGTCTTCTACGGAAGGTGGCAGTTGTGCTTCTTCCTAATCTAGCATAGAAGGCTCATACAAGTGCAAATTCTCACAAATGACAACTGAGTACATTCTCAAAAATGAGGGTGAACCAGGCCTGAAAGCATTCACTCCAATCCTCTCCAAGATGGAAAATAGGTCATACCTTGGGGGTTGAGCTTCTTAGCTTGTCCTTGAAGTCTTTCCTTCTCAATTACAACCATACTTTATCACCGACCTTGAGTGTGTGCTCTTTCCGATGCTAGTCATGTCTAGCCTTGTACTTGGCTTGAGAATTCTTCAATTGATCCTTCACTCTGAGATGAATTTGTCTAATCCTCTCAATGAATTTTTCTACTTTTGTGTCACCTTTGAGCCTTGTCTCTCTACCCCAGCCTATTGTTCCATTGCAACATCAAGAGGATTAGTTGGCAAATAACCTAAACATGCTTCAAATGGTGACTTGTTAGTGGATGTTTGTACTGTCCTATCGTATGAGTGTTGAATATATGCCAAAGACTCATCCCAAGTCTTTGGATACTTCTTGTTATAACCTCTTATCAACTGCACCAAAGTCCTGTTGATAGTTTTCATTTGTCCATTGGTTTGGGGATGGAATGTTGTGCTTCGTTGGAGCTTGGTATCAATCTTTACCCACAAGATGTTCCAAAACTTCCCCAAGAATCCTGAGTCTCTGTCTGAAACAACGGAGTTATGTAACCCAAAATGCACCCAAACATTAGAAAAGATCAGCTGCCTCATGCCATTTTATTGTTTTCTTGCATGTAATCAAAACAAACATTTTGTTGGATCTATCTACAACAACATATAGATTGCCATGACTGTGCTTGGACATAGGTAATCCTCCTACAAAATCCATAGAATTGTTTTTCCATGGTCTAGTAGGTATAGGTAAGGGCATGTACAATCCTTATCTTCTAACCTTAGGCTTGCTTGCACAACATAACTTACATACTGTAATGAAATAAGATATTTCTTTTTGCATATTGGGCCAATACACATACCTTTGCAACTGAGGCATGATCTTACCAACACCGAAGTGTTATAAGACCTTTAAAGTATGCACTTCCCTCATCAAAATAAGTCTTTCCTCCTTTGGCATGCATAGCTTATCCCACTTGTAAAGTAGCCCATCCTTGAGGTAGCATCCATCCTTGCCTTCATCATCAGCCTTCTTGGCCTGCAATTGCTGGAATGTCTCCCCAAAGTCTGCATCTTTTGCATATGTTTCCTCATAAGCCTCTTTCATGAAAGACTCAAATTGTGAGATTGTTGCCAAAGCAGAAATTGTTTTATTGGTGGCCTAAATAACATATTTTCAACTATGTTTGTGCTTCCCTTCTTGTACTTGATCCCCAAATGGAATTGTTGAAAAAATCCCATCCATTTGTAATGTCTTGCTTGCTGCAATTTGTTTTGTGCTTACAGATATTAAAGAGGTTTGTGGTTAGTATGCACAATAGTTTCTTTAACCAACAAATAATGTTTCCATTTCTTTGTTGCCTAAAATAGTGCATACATTTCGTCATAAATAGAATACCCTATTATTGTTGAAGAAAAGACCTCTAAATGATAAAAAACGAGCTTACCCCGTGCAACAATACTGCCCCCATAGCATACTCGCATCCATTCAACTTCAAATGGCTACTGCAAATTAGGAAGAGCAAGGACCAGTGCATGGTTGATCTTATACTTATGAATCAAAATCACCATCATGTTTCTTATCCTAATGCAAGTTATTACCCATTGTTGCAACTATATGTAGAGGTGTTGTTGCCATTGCGGAGAAAGCTGGAATAACATTCCTCATGTATTGTACTGCTCATACAAAACTTCTAGTCTCAGTGGCTCCTACGTGTGGGCCAATTCATGATAGCCTCAACCGTTGTTGAATCCACTCTTAGTTCTCCTCCAACCACATGTCCCAAGTAGACGAGTGATTGTTTTACAAACTCACATTTCTTTATATCGCACAAGTGCTTTTTTTCATTTCAAAACTTACAAGATTTGTTTTAAATGAATTAGATGTTCTTCCCATGTAGCACTGAAAATCAGAGTATCATTTAGCTAGATTATGACACATGCATCTATGAAAGGGCTTGGCACATCATTCATTAATCTCATGAATGTAGTAGGTACATTACATAAAACAAATGGTAGTACCAACCATTCATACAAACCTTGTTTTGTCTTTAAGGTTGTCTTTCAAACATTCTCCTCCTCCATATGAACTTGATGATATCATAATTTGAGGTCCAACTTTGTGAAGTACTTAGCATGTTGAAGTTGGTCCAACAGATTGTCAATTCATATAGTCTATAGTCTATTTTGTATGGTGATATTGTTCAAGGCTCTATAGTCTATGCACATCCTCCAAGAGTTGTCTTTCTTTTGTCCCATCACAACGGGTGACCCATGTGGTGAAGTACTTGGTCATATGATGTCTTGTTCCAACAACTCTTGAAATTGTTTTTAACCTCATTACTCTCCAAAGTGATTGCCTACACAAACCAATGTTAGGTAGATAGTATTCAGACAGATATTGAATCTCATGTTCTAATTCCCTCTTTGGAGGTAAACTTTTACTAGTTTGGAACAAATTTTAAAAATAATTCAACAACTTGTCCAATCCCTTCAACCCCTTGTTAGCACTACCAGTTTTAGATATCTCTAAACCATCGTTTTGCTTATCCTTAAAAAGAAGTAAACAAAACAAATTATTTGCTTGAACGAGTCTTTTTGCTTTGTTGGCACTTACAGGAAAAGTTTGGGCTTGTTTTGATGTGCCTTGAAGACATAGTTGATTTCATCCTTGACCCATCGGTATCTATTAGCCCTCCTCATGAAGATAGCATCCGTAAGATACAACTAAGGACTTTCAAACACCACATCAAATACATCAAGAGGAATCACATCTGCATCTAGGTCATCAATGTATTGTGGGTTGATCCCAAATATGAATTTACATCTTTTAGTTACTTGTATTTCAACACCCTTCTTACCCAATCAAAAGGATAGGGGTGTGGATGATCATATGTTTGTAAATTGAGCTTCTTAACAACTTCATAAAAAATCAAACTAGATTGAGACCCAGTATCAACAAGTGCATTTACCTTGGTCTTCTTGATCTAAATCTTGATTTGGAATAGCTTGCTCATCTATTCTCGTTTAAGTTCCTTCTTTGTGTTAGTGGCGATGTAGCCAAGCTTCTCATCAACATCAAACTTGTCATTTATCTCTACCTATGATTCTTTCAAAGATGACATGTACCTCTTAGAGTCCTCCTTGGAATGATTCTTGAGATGCAATTCTAGATGTAACCTCCAACACTTAGCATTTGTATGACCATCTATAGCACAATGACTACAATGTTTCTTCGAATCCTTACAATTATGCAAAGTTGTGGCATTCTTCTTACCTTTCCACTTACCCTTCTAGCAAAGTTTTTAAGGCTGGTTTTTCTCCTCTTTGATCTAATTTGTGGGTTGATTATGCTTTGAGGGTTTTCCCTTTCCTTGCTTCTTCTCTTCCTCAAAGTAATATGCTTGCACACATGCCTCATCAATGTCTTGTGGCTTACTTGAGATGACCCGTCTACTAAGGCATGTGCATGGCAACCTCCCAAGTACTTGGTCAAGTTGTCTTCATCTAGTAAGTCCAAGCCCATGAGCATGGCTTGTCTACGAAACACTGTGGTATAATCTTGCACAATTTGACCTGATCCTTGCCTATAATACTGTCACTTAATAAACTGATCAATCTTATGCCCAATAGGATAAATATTCTTACGTAGCAATTCTTTAAATCCATCCCACTTATCTACAACCGGCTTTTGCTTCTTTTCAGAAGATACTAGATAGGATTCCCACCAAATTAAAGCATGACCTACCTCAGTTACCTTATGCACATTAAAATACACCTCCATTTGCATCAACCATTTGTCTAATATCTCAGCATCTACTTGTGCTTCAAAGGATTGAATCTCAATCTTGGTCTCAACTTTAAAAAGAGCATGTTCAGATTTTACCTTAGCTTTATTGTTGCCTTTAGGAGGTTCTCCATGCTCATCCACAGATTCTTCTCCACTTTCATCTTCCTCTTCATGGGGTTCTTCTATGCCAAGCTTCTAGACTATAAAGAACCATTGCATCCATGGATTCTTGGTTTCTAGCGGTGAGCCTTTGCTGTTTGGTGATAGTGTCTTGGCATTTCATCACATTTTCCATGCATGATTCGAGTACAGCTACTTTCTTGGCAAGAATTTTGCCTTCTTGAGCAATTTCTCTCACCTACGGATTCTACCTTCTTGTAGATATCTCAAGATTGCAAGTCAACAATTCTTCTTCTTATGATCTTTTTACGATCATGCAAACCAATCAAACTTTCCACAATAACCCAAAAATAAATTTGCTCTAATAACAAAAAGATCTATAAACTCTCAAATTCAAGCTTGCTATAATTCACAAAATCACAATTTGGTGTTCTACTCTGATTCTTCTTCGAAATGACAATTCAATTCATTCAAATGACTTAGAATTAATGCACTATGTCATTGGAAGATATAAAATAGAACTTCATAATTGAAACATGAATGCAAGAAACATGAAACAGAACTCAAAAGATCAAGACACAGACACAAAGATTTTTGATCTCGGAAACCCCACAGAATCGGAAAAACCCAGTGGAAGAGGCAAATGCACTACTTCCTATCTTATTATGGCCAAAGACGGATTACAATGAGATTATTAGAACAAGTATAACAACTACTATCCTACTCACAAGCTTTCTCTCACTATTCCTTGCCTGCAATCCTTCCTACAAACGAATGAATGCTAACATTGTTCACTGATTGACAATTCTTCCTATGTGTGCCTTCTTCTTATCATGCCTAGAGATGTCCTTTCATGCACTAAAGGATCCCCAACCGTCTTGGAATCTGAAGAGAAAATGTTCTTGACGGTTACTATACCTATACGGTCACCGCAGACAAAATCAAAGTTGAATACAAACCACCACCCTGCAGGAACCAACAGTTACATAACTTCCACCTGTATGAAGCGATGGGTTCATCACCAAGCTTGGAACTCTCCCTTTGAAGCTTTGTGGATGATTGAAACCAGGTTTTGATCTTGCTCTCTGATGATTGGATTGTTATTTTCAATCCTTACAGATCAGATGGGGCCCAAAAACTACAATTAAAGTATGATGAGGCCCATGAACTGCAGTTATACCCTGGATATCACAGTAATAATATTCAAAACTCGGCAACAGCAACTGTAATTCAATTAAAGTTAGGGGTCAATGCATGTGGAATTGTCTAGCATGTATAAAACAGAGCAAAGGAATCATACATATAGGTTGGCGATGCCTCATACAATCATTATTTATACATAATGGGAGTATATGTCTGCATGCATGTATGTTCTTATCGGTAATACAATAAATTATCTTCCCAGATTCAAAAGAGAAAAAAAATGTAAGGCGAAATTTGCATTGTGTGCAAAAGTTTTCATTGAGAACTCCGAAAATTCAAAATCATACAAAACAAGAAGGAAGGTGATGTTAAGGATTGAAAAAGTTGTACATTTTTTAATTTCAGATGATTATTGCAAAGAAAGCATAACTTATCCAATTTAGCTGGCCATAATATTATGTATGATGCCACATTGATCTATTTGGCACGGATCTAAACAGAGACTCTAACTGATTGACAACTCCAAGAAGTAGCATAGAATAATAAGTAGCTTTTTAGCTTTTATTGTTCTTTTTGTTTTGAATCTCCACACCTTTTTCTTGTTTACTTTTCATTTTTATTTTGTCATTTATTTCATGCGTTTTCAAGTACATGTAGGTTATGCCCTAGGTTTTTTTTTGTTTATTTGTTTTCATAAAGTTAATATTGTGTTGGTTTTCAAACTTGCAGATCCAGGATGGTAGCAAGTTTTGGCTCCAGAAGCCAACCCCAATTCAAAACCAATATCCGCATTTGCCGTTGTGGAATTATGCTTCAATGCTATAGCCGGTTCTAGATGGTGGGGAGTTATATTTAGATTTGCAATGGTTGCAATGTCAAACGCACTAGTTCATATAGTTGGGTGAAATCCCACTTGTGGACAATACCTAGCCAGGGCATAAAAGCTTTCTTGGGAAAGAAGGATCCACCATTGCCAACATCAACAATTCTTCAATACATCAAAGAGCAAGAAATTGTTGATGCAACAATTGCCTTGAAATTGAGTCATCCTTTGGCAAAGAAACGATCCATGTCAAGGAAGCCACCAGTTTCCCATCACGTACCAGTTTCCTAGTTGTGACCACAACATTTTTTTTTTGGCAACAGCCTCTACACGCAAATAGGATTCTACTCTTTCAAACAAGAAAACAAAATGACCATTGGAAACATCATTACAAGAGAGGTCCAAGGATATTGCTAATGAGTTCATCATACAATGTGTCTACACCAATACATTGTCCTTCAATGTTGTCAAGTTACCATATTGGCAAGATATAGTGAGAGGGATCAACGAGGACCCAAAAGGTTAAAGAGGCCCAAGTTATGAGAAACTTTGCAGCACCTTATTAACAAAGGAATAAAAATTGTAGAGGATTCATTTTAGCCCATTAGGGATTCATCGGCCGAAACGAGGGTGTCCATCATTTCCAATGGAGAAAAAGATGCAAAAAAAATGAACTTTGATTAATGTGGTTGCAATGTGCCCTAAAGGGGCAATGTTTTTAAAAGTTGTTGATTGTGAGGGGCATGTGAAGTATGCCAAATTCATCGCCAACATAATGGCTCCTCAAAATGTTGTCCAAGTCATAACAGACAATGCTAAAAATTGCAAAGCCACGGGGATGTTCGTGGAGGCGAGGTATGGGCACGCATTTGGGATACGTTGTGTTGTCCACTCACTCAACCCATTGCTACAAAAGTTGCACAGCAAAATCGAGGAGATCAAAGAGTAAGATGAGACTAAAGAGATCCAAATGTTTGTCACAAACCATCACTTGTCGCAAGCCATCTTCAAGTCGATCTCAAAGTAGGAGCTATTGAGGGCAAGAGAAACAATCTTTTTTTAATCAATTTGGTAATTTTAATATACGATTTATATCTTATATCATCTATTTTGTTTTTTAAATTTTAAATTTTAAAAACAAATTAGATAATGTTGTAAGTTTTTAATCTAGTATTTGTATATTTACAAATGGTTTCCAATTTTTTAATTTTACTTCTTACTAGGTTGTCAGGACTCAATTTTCCTCGCACACAATCGTTTTGAGACAACTTGTGAAGGTGCAAGAGACATTTTGAAACATGGTCATCAGAAACCTTGGACTGTAAGGAGACAATCAAACAAGATGTTGATCCTAGATGACAACTGATGGACTCGTGTAGATTACTTGCTTAGTTTCACTAAGCCCATCATGAATATGATGTACTAACATGGATCAGCCATGTTTGAAAGAGATCTATGATGGCATCAGCTCAAAAATTGAGGAGAGGAGATAAAAGTCATTATAAATGCAAAAGAACAAGATTATAAGAAAAAAAATTCAAACAAGTGCATTCATATCTCATTGATTGGTGGAATAAAATGACCACCCCACTATATCTCCTTGCCTTTGCAATAACTCTTAAATTCTACAACACTGAGATCCTTTCTTTTCCTAGGAGGGTGCCACCATACAAGGATGTTGAAGTCAATGAATGATATAAGATGGCATTTATAGCCTCTTCCCCGATCCTAACATAGAAAACATGGTTATGAACAGGGTTAAAAATTTCATGGCCTCCACAAGTCATAGCCTTGGGGCCAAATACAAGGAGGATGCTCATACGTGGTGGTACTTCCATGGCCAAGGATCCACGTACTTGCAACATCTTGTAATCAAAATCTCATCATAGGTAAATACTTTATTTTTTAACTCCTTTTTGTTTTAACTTTTAAATTTAAGTTTGAGTATTTTATTTTTATAAATTTTAATTTTGCATAAACTTTCCCTCAATAGGTTGCAAGCTCATCTTCGTCTCAGCAGAACTGAAGTACATATACCTTTATCCACTCAATGAAGAGCAACATGGTGGCAGCAAAAAGAGCCCAATGTGCATTCCAACTTGCACCTTCTATTGCACAAGCAAGTAAAGTACAAGGGGAGACGAAGCATTGAGATGTAAACCCAGAGAATGTTGACTTGGATGCTTCCATTTCCCACATTTCATTACTTGACATGGAGACATCTTTGGCTTTGTAGGACCCACATAGCATTGCTAGTTGGAGTGCTAATGAACCACATAATGATGTTGATTTTGATGCTTTCAATGAAGAGCAATATGACAATGAATACTAACTTTGATTTAATAATTAATATTTATTGTGACATTTGGCAATCAGTTAGCATTATCAATTTATCAGCAGTGTTTTTTTGGTTATTTTGTTTATTATATGCATACTATGTGGTTAATTCATTTTTATTAGGCTAGAATATTTTTATTGTTTTATTTTTATTTTTTTGGTACAGCCGTGCCCAAGCCATGCCCAAGGTAAACCAAATCATCATAATGGCAAACCTGATTCGCCACACCCCAACCCATACCCAAAATGAACCAGCTACTTAGCATTCTAAGAAAAGTGACAGTCGTCCACATTGATTATAAATTTTTACATTTCACACAAACAAACAACAAATTGCAAAAATGAGCACCACCAAAAATGGTCACATATTTGCAGCAGTTCCACCTGAACATCAAGCACAAATGAATAAGTGCCAATCTAGTTGCCCAATATCTAATTCACCCTTCGACCACAACACCACTCATTGTTCTTGATTATTGTGGACATGAAACTGCAACTTGGTCAGGGTTGTCTTAAATAGATCCAAAGTTTGTTGAGGCAAATCAATTCTTCAAATCCAGTATGCCAGTCGTTTCTTTCTACTTGCAAAATGATCTACTCTACCACCTCAAGACACCTTTATGTACCATAAGGTGAAGAGCACCAGAAGTTGCTTTTTGGAACCACATTGCAGTAAAGTCGCTCAACTCTTTGGATTAGAGAAGACATTGGCATTTCTGAATAAGTATTCCTATTTTCCACATCTCAGAACAAATGTTACAGATACATCAAGTCTTGCACAACGTGTGCCACAGCTAAACCTTCAAATACAAATACTACTTTTCCAGTGCCAACCAAACTTGGGAGGCGGCTTCCATGGACTACCTTTAAGGTTTGCCCACTACCAAGTATGGTCGTGAGTGAATTTTTGTGGTACCGGAAAGATATTCCAAGATTTCTATCCTAGTGGCTTGGTAGTAAGATAGTCAATACAAACGGTAAAGGTTTTCTTTAGCATGTATGGGCTCATTTTGGATTTCCAATAAGCTCTATTCCTGACAGAAACACCAAATTCATGAGAACATTTCAAAAATATGTTGACCAGTGATGGCTACAATGCTGACCATGTCAAAAACTTTCCATCTTATTAATAATGACCAAACCAAAGCTGTGAATAGAAAAATAGCACAGTTCTTTAAGATGTACAACTCAAAACACAAACACACTGGGATGAAAGCTTGTCCTTCATCCTACACAACTACATCAAATCTCTGCACAACCCTAGAGAACACAACCATTTTGATGTTTGATTGGGGTTCTAACCTTTACCACGTCATAACTTACCCTGTGCCTTCAACACCAAATTCTTCACTAACTCGGTAAGAAGCTAATAAAGCAGCAAAGTTTATTGAGCAGATTTAAAAGCATGTCCATGACAATCTGCAGAAAACCAGTGCCAAATGCAAGCTGTGCCATTATTAGTATAGAGCACCATACCAATAATTGGTGACAAGGTTTGGCTATACCTACAAAAAAAAGACTCGAGTCCTCATGGGAATGTCAGGTCTTTTCACGATGGACCATAAACCATCAGTTAAGGAGGTGGAAGACAATGCTATGGAGCTCAGACTTTCATCATACCTTATTTTGCATCTTGTTTTCAATGTAGAACTTCTACATCCACATGTTCCACCTTTGCTAGGTGCACCAGTTGCAACAGAACAACTTCAGCCAGAGTAGCTGAACCCTAATTGCAGTGTACCTGAGAAGTCAATCTAATTATGGAAACAAAGATCAAGCACACTAGAAACCAGGCAATACCTATCTATAAATTTGTCACTGTGGAATAATTTACCAAAGCTCGGGTTTGAAGCAGTTTCCTCATCTGGTTTCTAAGCATGGTGCAATAGATGTTGTTGCTTCTCAAGGAGGAATTAGTAATCCAGGTGCAAGTTCAAGTTTCACAGTCAAAATCAATATCAGACAAAATTGCCTAATCAACAACAATCCAGACAACAAAGTGTTTGCACCAAATATATCACCTAAGCTAGTGCTGGAACACTCTACCACCAACATTTGAAAGTGGTGCCAATGCCCAAAGGCGGCGCCAACAATCTGAAATGGTGGAAGACAAACCATTTTGCCTTCTGCAATGGTTCCCCTTCATCTTTCTCGTCATAACTTTTACATTAGTGATAAAGGATTTGACCTCTTGTTTTATGAGTTGAAACATATCTTTATTTATGTTTTCACGTCTATTTTCAGATATTCCTATAGAAAACTATTCAGTAATGCAAATTTAAATAACTATTTAATATTTATTGTGTTCTCATGGATGCATAGTGGCAATCTGTGTTTCTTGATTTTGTTTATGTTTGTTCTCTTAGCCTCTAATTGTAGGTCATAAGCAATAGCACAAACCATTTCTGGTTATAATGCATTTCCTTCCTGCAATGTCGTGTGTTGGCCCCTGGATTGCACCTGGGATCCAAATCAACAACCAGTCCGCTACGTCAACTTCAAGCAGTCAAAACACACCTTGTAGCCATCACAAAAACCAGCTGGCATCAACAACTTGTTATTACCCCAAAATCAATGTTTCATATAAACAGATAAGCAAATTTCAGTTAAAACAAAACAATTTCAATGATCTGATTAAAAACATGCAGATATTGAGGAGTGTGACATCACAAAGCCATCACAGGCTGTTTGGCAGTCGTCTGAAGCAAGTTGTGGCATTGCTCAAAAACTTGAAGATTCCACGCTTTAAAATGTAAAGATGAAATATGGACCTGAAATTGTGAAAGACACCCATCTAGCAATAAGTGCAAAAGCAAATTGTGGCCTATCCGAGGAAGCAAAAAAGGGCAATAGTTGGTGTCTCTACTTTGATAGAATGTTCAATTTCGTCACCAACCATTCAGATTGCACATATCCAAGCTGACCACCAATAGGAAAGCCCTGAAGTCCAATTCAAACTAGCAGTTTCCAAGACACCTTCTTGTCGTGCTCCAAAGTCATTTGAGTTCAGTTTTCTAATTATAATTGTATCCTACATCTGAAACCCATTTTTTGACTATTGTTAGCAAGATGTGGAATTCTTTAGATGGGGCAAAAATGTAGAAGTTTGAGTTAATAAAGTAAATATTTAATAAAGGATTGGCATGGTAAGGTTTTATAATGGGTTCCTAGAGTTGCATATGTATGGATTCTATGGAATGTTGGGATTAACCAATGTACCAACCATCCCCTTTCCTATATATACTTATTGAGTTGATACATTCATGGTTCTCCATCTAAGGGTCAATCCTAAATCATATGCAAGTTAGGCATGAACATATCAGAGACCATGTACATCACAATCATAATTAATGAAGATTTCTTATTTCTACATTGGGTTGTGTTTATTTTGTACGTCATGATTGTGTATATATCTGGTGGATAGTTATTGTGAATGTATAACAGAGTATGTTGTTTACCTTTTCAAAATTTTCATTGTAGAACAAGTGGTTGCACACAGGTTTAATATAAACCGTTCTGTAACATCCATCATCTATAGCTTATGTTATATGAACAAGCATTAAATACTCTTAACATGAAAAAACGAAACCCTTAAAGTCTTAAGATGCTAAGCAATCTCTTGACATTAAGCATAGATACAAGAACTTTTATTACGTACTGGGCCAACAAGGCATGAAGTGCCCAAAAGGCCAAAAAAAGTGCTTGAAAGGCTAGAAAATTTATCTAATGTTCCATAAATTAAGTGTTGCCATGGAATTTACTCGGCATGGACAATAGTTTTGTAAGAACGTATGCATGTCTATATATTTTTATGATAAAGTCTGTTAAAGTCAATTGTAATCTGGACTGCTGATCAATCATATTTATTAGGAGTTTAGTAAACACTAATACGATAAGAGATTTAATCTTGCATAATAGCATCTTATGAAGTTGAAGATTCAAAGAGGGTAGAGTAAAAGAATAAATTAAAACTTTGATTCCATCTTTCTTAAGATTCTTCAATAGTTGGCTCGGTGATATCTCTTTTTGTTATGAAACTCACAATTATGTGATTGATGTGCTAGATAGGATAAGGTAGGAGCCTAGTGCTAGGCATTAACCTTTGGTAACTCGCATACATATTTCAAAATACCCATGGTCAATATCATCTCTCCTTGTACGGGTTGAACACATCCAACAAATCTAGGGAAACAGAATGGCTAGATATTAACCATGGAGTTGGATTGACTTGTACACCGGCAATATGAGTGGGATGCCTAGTGATGCTCTACATTAACCCAACATCATGGATTACGGCTGTCACAATCCCATTCCTTCTAGGACTCACCGAAGCATATGTAACATATATGTCTGTTGTAGCTGTTATCTTATCTAGGAAATATTTGCATAGGAAGTAGCAGTCAATAATTCTAATACTTTAAGCAGAGTTCTTCATTAGAATGTTCATAGTGCCAAGAGACACTCTAGATAAAGGTACAAAGGCAAAGGTGCAAATAAGGATAGAATTTATAGCAGGCAAGTCTCTTACACCTACAACAACAAGAGAATGGAAAAAGGCTAGTAACAAGCAAATGCAATAATAGTCTAAGAAGCAATGCCAATGTGAATATGATTGAGAAACCAATCAGCAAGGCACTACTAGACAAGCTTATAATGCAATTATTTAGAAATTTGATTGGGACCTATGATATTGGATACTGAAAGTCTTCCTAGCATGAGTATAGTTGTATCAATGTATCCAATACAGATACACCTAGAAAACGTTGTGATACTGTACCTTTTTGTATCTAAACTCGAATACATCTCAGATGTCCTATGCTGCCATACTTGCCATGGCCTAAACAGATTTTTTGGTTGTACTGTCCAAAAAATGAAACAAAAAGAAAAAAATTACAAAAAGAATGAAAGAATAAACTAAAATGCGTAAAAAACAAAAAGATGTAGTATTATTTTCATATTTATATATGGAATTGTGTATTTTTTTATGTACATACACATTGTAAGATAAGCAAGAAAATGTCTATTAGTTCCTCATATGCTTGTATGCATATATTTATTTATCTATCTATCTATATGTTTATATTCATTTACTTCTTTATTTATTTGTTCTAATTTTATATTTATAAAATTACATAAATCAAACATCTAAAAAATTTATGCAATAATATATAAAATATATATTTTTCATGTGTGTCATATCCCATGGTATCATATCCAAGTGTTTTGGAAATTTTTCATATCCATACCCAATGCCATGCATGCATCACTATGTATATCCATGCCACTTAGGTTAGGCCAGCTTTTTAATGGAGTTGCTAATCCTCAAAACCTGTGTTGCAGGAATCGCCCCCCCTCCCCCACATTTCACGTCTCGGTATGCCTCGGGTACCGGTACATCCCGGGTACCTATCAAAGACGTCCAGAAAGGTACCGACAGAGAGAAACAATGGAAGTCAACAAAAAAATTTAAAAAAATGTAAATCCAGTCCGAACCCAACAGTATATAAATAAAATAAACATTTAAGTATAAGTTATATTTTATTTAAGTTATATTCTTATACTTTTAAGTTATATTTCATTTATATACTTTCAGGATGTTTGAGAGGGGTTTCGGACCTCTAGGAGCTATAATGCAAATTCTAGGTTTTGGAGGATCCTATCATATGTCAGATTTAGTCAGATTCCAGGGTTTCAGGGTTTCAGACTTAGCCATTTTTCAGGGTTTCAAGATTTCAAGGAGACATCATAGGAGGTATGAAAGCTGCATGAAGGGATGTATGCATGATAGAATAGTATGAGAATATTTCTCACAAAGTGCCACAAGCCGATCCCACCCCATTCCTTGTGCACCCCTTAAGGCACGCACTCTGTGAGATTCAATGCAATGATGAGCCCTTGTGAGAGAAAGTGTCAATAAATGATAAAGTTGAAAAATAATGGGAGTGGCATTCATGATTTTGTGGGCAATCGAGATGATTTATTCTAGATTTGAATGTACATTTTGTCTTTGAAGTAATGAATGAATGAATATTATATATTTTTAAATGTTTTATCATTTATAGACAAATATTTTCATACTATGTAGTTTCAAGTGTTTTACTAAAAAAATGAGTAATATACAATATATATATATATATATATATATATATACAAACGTACCCACGACGTATCCAAATCAAGGTTTTTGAAAAATGGCATACCCGCGTACCCGAGACGTACCCATATCCGTACCCATACCCATACCCAAACAACATAGCTCAAAACATAAGAAGTTTGGTATTTTGGATGGATGTTTGTCCATGGATGGTGTACACCAAGGAGACCTTCAGCCTTGAGTCTCTGTTTTTTAAGTTGTTTACCATGTAGCTATTATATGTTGTATGTGAATAAAAGCACGTGTAAATGAGGGCTACTCCTATATATATAAGATGACCGTTTTGCGATTTTAATTTCCTAAGTTGATTGGTAATACTAATATTAAATACACAATGAACAAGAGCAGATCTCGTATCCCTTAGGAATATGTATTTGATGTAACTCAGCCAACCACTTCTTTTGCTGACTTAAACTGTTCTGATCAATTACACCATATTTTTTCTAAAACAATGTCTAGTCGTCATATCAACTGAACAATATCCATCAAGTTCAGAAACATTACAAGCTTTTTCCTTTATCATGTTCTACACAGGTTAGGGAATGACAGTATATGCAGTCCAAGGTTTCCAAGCATCACATTACTCTATTTTTTCCAATATTGAATGCTTATCCGTTAGCAGTATTCTCATTCCATCTCTATAAGTGTGTGTTTGCAAGCATGTAAACTCCAAGAAAGAAAGAAAGAAGAGAAACATACATTTTCCTCAATTCTCTCCCGTTCTCTACTCGTTGAATGGGGAATATTATCGAGTGGAGCAGAAATGTCAATATTGTAACCAGCATCCCTCAATTCTTTTAAGCGCCTACGACCAACAAGCTAAGAAAGATAATAAAAAAGATAACCATCAGGCTAAATACAATGACAGACACAATTATATTGCACAATAAACTCAAAGACAAACAAGAACAAGCATAAGGAACAATATTGTTGACAAATCAAAACATACATTGTTGCTGATATATGAAATGATGGCAGGACTAGGTATTATTGCACGAAACTGAGCATTCTTTGAAACTTGAGTCTCTTGTTTCTCTTTCTTCTCAGACACTGTGAGATAAACACAAAAACAAAAAGTGCCAGTTAGTTCCTCAAAAGACTGTCATCAGAAATGGCATGAAGCAATTGTATCCAAAAGAGCAATGAATTCTAAGTTAAACCCTTATTTCTTTTAAAGAATATCCATTATGGAAAGCTTTTTTAACACATAATACTGCTTCTACTTTTCCAAAGAACAAAAATATGTGGAAGAATTTCACTTTAAGTTTACTTGGTTTATTTTACTGTCCATTCAAAGTTCTATTGCATAGATCTTGTCTTTAAATATCTTCACAAAGTAAGGGGAAAATAACAAAGATTTAAAAAAAAATCAGCTCGCTCTTCTAATGTTAGATACTCTTATTCTTTCAAAATTCCTAGTGGTGTTTAACTTTATATTTAGGTTCAAATCTTCATTTATCCTAAAGAGTCCTCAGCACTGGTCTGGCATAGAAAGGGCATCCAGATGTTCTGGCTTTTGATTCCTTTGAAAACAAATTTGTGGGCTTACAGGTTGGAATTTGTTAAAAAAAAAAAGAGCTTCGTAAGGTGTTATTTCTTTCTTTCACAGTATGCTTGACATGGCTTATGGGGAAGGTGAGTGAGAAATGGTCCGATGCAGTTTTTTTTTTTTTTTTTTTTAATTGCTGCTTCTGTTATATCTATTTCTAAACTTTTATTTACTCTAAATGTGATTTAGCTCATGACGAGTCTGAATATTTCTGGTCCATCAGTTTATTACTTGAACTGGTCCTCTTTTGTTGAGCATAAAAAAACCTTGTTTGAAACCGACCTTGCCATGGAATTAATTATCAATAGGATCAGTCTTCTAAAAATATCTGCTTTAAAAATTGGCCCACATAGACTCTGTAGAACTAAAGCCAGTATGGATTCAATTGCATTCCCTAAAGCATAGCTATTTAATTAGACTGTACACTTGGGGCTTCCCCCTCTTGGTCACAACACATCATCCAGCCCATTCACAAACTGGGGAATCATTCAAACATTTATTATACTTGGGCATACACTTTCCAAACACTATGCCACGATGCTGAACATGAAGCTTTCTGAGTATTTATAGAGAGGTAAAAATAGAGTAAGGTGGCAGGCGTGCTTCAAGAGAGACTTTCATACTATTTACCATATTTTTACACTTTGGGATATTGCGGAAAAGGGTCGTTGACAGTCTTCCAAAGTGTTTTCTTGTTGTGCAGACTTTGGGAAGGCCTTTGACTCTGCTCCAAGACACCAATTTTTCAAGAAGTGTGATACTATGATTTTTATTCTTCCATTACAGCCATCATGAGGCTCTATGAGATGATAGTTGGCCCATGGTCTCTCTGACTGTTTTAAGGGTACCATAAGAGTCAAGCAGGGGCGTCCTCTCGTCGACTCCTTTTGGTATTTACATAGATGAGCTTGACAAAATTCTCCAACAGCATACTCATGTTGGCGGTTCTACATGACATTTTCTGATTGCTATATTGTTTTTTTGTTGATGAAGTCCTCTATGCCCACACAAACAACTATTTACAGAGACAGCTTGATGCTGTGGCTTTTTTCTGCAAGCCTTGAAGGCTTGTCGTGAACCATAGTAAAACTAAGGTTGTTTTCTTTAACACCTCCAAGGATGCTCTTTCAAGGTTTCAGGTTTTTTAAAAAGGAGAATCTATGAAGATCCCAAGTTCCAACTTATACTTAGCTGGAAGTTTGCTTTTCCAGACTCTCTTTTAGTCTAAATCTCTGCCTCTCAATCGCGTCTTTGCAAGTATGCCTCGTTTTTAAGCCTTTTGCAATAGTGCTTTCAAATATATTTTCAAGCTATCCTCAGAAGATGTGCCTTTTCAAAGCAAACATTAGACCAATAATTTTTTACAGGTCTACGATTTGGGGCCCCAATGTAGGATCTACTGACTAGACTTGTATTGAAAGGTTTTCCATACACCCGTGCCTAAGTGTACAACTCATTGCCAACAGAAAATTTCTCAGTGCATTGTCCAAACCAAGTTTGTCACCCAGCTCCTTCACCTTGAGAGCATCTACAAGCTTACTTTCTATATTCACAAACTCAAATCCTTCGATGATTCACCTCAAGTCGTGAGGTACCCATATTTGAGCCTTTTTTCTTCAAGGAGGATTTCCTCCTTGGATCCCGCTACTTATCAAACCCATTGATATTTTGAGATTAGTTTGCTCCTTCTATTTATCAACATATCTATTCCTCCATTTAGTTACTCCTTTGGTATCCCTCCTTGCCTTCTTCCCTCCAAAAACATCAACTAGGTTGTCAAAGAGAATACATATATCAATTGTACATTCATGTCACTTGGGCATCCCCTTTGCATCTGCTCAACCCCAAGTTGGCTTTCTATGGTAGCATTTTTTACAAATTGTAGCTAGCCTCATCATTCAAATTTCAAACCATCTCCAACATAATTGGTCAAATGGATTAAGAATTATTTGCCTAGGCCAATTGAAGGTGTACACTAACTATTTATGAGTTGAGACTGACCGCCATATTCCACAAGCCAAAGAATTTGTCATATCTAACCCCCTCCAAGAAGTGGACAATGAGCACTATCTTTTCAAGTGTCCTATCTAGTAAGAGACGCTAAGGACTACCCTTGTTTGCACAAGGTTGAAGTATCAACTTACTTTTGGTATCCTGATCAAAGGTGCTTAGCCCTTTTTCCTCGAAAGGTTGTCATTGTAAGAGGTCCTTATAGGGGGCCTCTAAAACTAATAAATTCCTTCTTTCAAAGAGTTCCTCTTTGGATCCCACTAGACATCAAACTCGTTGGTATTCTGCAATCAGTTTGCTCCTTCAATCTATCAATATATTCATTGATTATCTTCTTTGATTGAGTTACTCCTTGGCTGTCCCTCCTCGCCTTTTGTCCTCCAATAAGATCAACTAGGTTGTCAAAGAAGATATATATCGATTGTACAATTCATGTCACTTGGGCATCCCCTCCACACTCGCTCAACCCCAAGTTGGCTTTCTATAATAGGCATTTTTTACAAATTGTAGTTATCCTCATCATTCAAACAATCTCCAAAGTCATTGGTCATATGGGTTGGGAGCTCCCCTTGGCCAATTGAGGGTGTGATCCCAATTGTACATTGATGTCACTTAGGCATTCCCTTCATAGTCACTCAGCCCCTAGTTGGCTTTCCATAGTAGGCATTTTACACAGATTGTAGCTAGCCTCATTATTCAAACCATCTCCAACACCATCCATCACACGGATTGAGGGTTCCCTTGGCCAATTGAGGGTGTGCCCCAACTATTTACGAGTTGAAACTAACCACCATATTCCACAAGGCAAGGATTTGTCATATCTGCCCCCCCTAGAAGTGGACACTGAGCGCTTTATTTTCAATCGTCCTATCTACTAAGAGATCCTGTGGACATACCCTTGTTTGCAAAACACTAGAGAATCAACTTTCAAACACCTTTTTCCTCAAGAAGTTGTCATTGTAAGAGGTCCTTACAAGAGACCCCTAAAGGTAATGAATTCCTTCTTTTAGGGAAGATTTCCTCTTTGGGTCCCACTAGACATCAAACTTGTTAATATTTTTATTAAAGCTATAATTAGCTATTAGATAGTGCCTTGCTAATGGACAATCATGAAACCTCCCAAATGATGTAACCGCTTTATGATTAATAAAAGGATGGTCATACAAGTGAATATGTGTCGTGTACTTCCATTTTCTCTTCATTCTCTCAGCATCCATTTGCTAACATTGGTATCAGAGCCACTATTCGAGGAAGCCCTAGATTAAAAGGGTACGAACAACAAGTTGCCAATTTTCGAGGAAGTCCGTGGAGTAGGGCACCAAAATCGAGAAGAAATTTGGTTGCAATATCAATCAAAGCAAATGCCTATTCTAGGGCATGTTTGGACCAAACAAGGCAGAGAGGTTGAACGCAGAGAAAACACAGAGGAAGAGGAGTCATCACTGTAGGGCACGGCGGATAAACACAAAGGAAATGAATTAAAGCATGACGTGAAGACCAGAGCACGTGACAGAAGGCAAGGAAGGTGAAATTCCATTAATGTTTTGTGAAGAAAAACAACAAAGCAACCACAAGCAAAAATGACACAAAAAAGACCGAGGTAGTGGAAGAAGAAATGTGTCCAGTCTGCAACAAGTTCAAAACGCAAATAGTAAAGGAAATCGCAAAGGAAAACAAAATTTGTATATCAACAGACCCAAAACGACGTCATGCAGAGGGAGAAGAAAAGAAAACGTGAGACAAATCCCAAGCCAAGAAGACATTTTTAGGAGACAAGACGATTTATAGTGGCAAACAACGTAGATCAATCTAAGGACGAAAACAATGCTGATTTGGAATACGAAAACAACCTCATTTGGACAAAAAAGCAGATTTGCGATTTAAAAAAATAAGTTTCTTCTCATGTTGCAGGGTTGGTTGTTACTCCCACTATTACTAAGGAGTTGGTTTTTACTTCTACTACTGCGAAGATGATTGCATTTCGGTTGCTTCTCTCCAGTAGCTCAGTTTGGATTCTTGAGCAGACATTTCAACGAGGAGGTCTTCGTGGTGCTTCCTGAAGGTTTTCAATTTGGTCATGATCATTCGGTTTGCAGGATGGTTAAGTCCATGTACAAACTTACGCAGGCTCCACAAGCCTAGTATATTTGGTTTGAGCAGCATCTCCAAGATTTTGGATGCAAAACTATGGAGATCATGCTAAAGT
Organism: Torreya grandis; assembly: GCA_037957365.1. Classification (NCBI taxonomy): domain Eukaryota; kingdom Viridiplantae; phylum Streptophyta; class Pinopsida; order Cupressales; family Taxaceae; genus Torreya; species Torreya grandis. The sequence goes on from JARHVA010005973.1 coordinate 608,836, forward strand.
TTTCAGCGAAAAATGATTTTGTTGTTGGCTATCCTTTTCGGTTTTTTTCTACATTGGTGTTCCCACAATGGACAACAGCAAAATGTCAAAGCACTGCGGATTTCATGTTTATATCCTTAGAACAGTCTGTAAATGTAATGACTAAACTCTTTGGTCCCATTGTATTTATAAAATTTCAAGACAAACTTGGGGTAGTCTTTGGTTTAGTCATTAAGGGAGGGTGTTAAAGTTCTTATTAGCTATTAGTTAGTGTCTAACTAATGGACTGTTATGAGACCTCCCAACTGATGTAACCACTTTATGATTAATAAAACGATGGTCACACAAGTGAATATGTGTGCCGCTTACTTGCATTTTCTCAAAATTCATTTGCTAATAATTTTGAGAACAATTTGCTCCTTCAAGCTATCAACCTATTGTTGGTCAGCTTCCTCCATTCAGTTACTCCTTAGGTGTCCCTCCTTTCCTCCTTCCCTCCAGGAAGATCAATTTGGTTGTTAGAGAGGATATATCTAAACTATACATTCATGTCACTTGGGCATCCTCTCCGCAACTGCTCAGCCCCAAATTGGCTTTCTATGGTAGGCATTTTTATGAATTGTAGCTAGCCTCGTCATTCAAACAATCTCCGATGTCATTGGTCATATGAGTTAAGGACTCCCCTTGGCCAATTGAGGGTGTGCTCCCAATTATACATTTATGTCACTTAGGCATCCCCTCCATAGTTGCTTAGCCCCAAGTTACCTTTCCATGATAGGCATTTTATACAAATTGTAGCTAGCCTCATCACTCAAACCATCTCCAAGATCAAATGGCCATATGGATTGAGGGTTCCCTTAGCTAGTTGTGGGTGTGCTCCAGCTATTAATGAGTTGAGATTGACTGCCATATTCCACGAGGCAAAGGAGTTGTCATATTTTTTCCCCTCCAAGAAGTGGACACTAAGCATTGTGTTTTCAAATGTCTTATCTACTAACAAATCATGAGGACATACCCTTGTTTGCACAAGGCTAGAGTATCATTGTAAGAAATCGTGCTTGACCCTTTTTCCTCAAGAGATTAGTGTAAGAGATCCTTCCAAGGGAGCCCTAACGCTAATGAATTGCTTCTTTCAACTTGCTACAAGCATTGGAGGCGAAGGTGTTAAGCACTTGTTGGATACATCCAATTCAGATACATGTGGAGAAACATTAGTCGGTCGACATGCCTCTGTGTATTGCTACCAAAGCGTCCATCTCGCTCAATGTCAATCTAGACTATGTGGATTTGCCTCATTTCAGCACCAAACCTTCCCCTTGTCCACAACCTAGGCCACATAGGATTACACAAATTACTAGTTTTTTCTTTGCAACCAAAGTTTTATCGGCCATGGTTGTTAGTAAAGGTTATAAGGGAGGTAATTGACATCCTTCTAGAATTGTCCAGCCTAGCCCCTTCAGCAATGGGCATTCCCATATGAGTGTTCTCACATCCTACATTAGCCCTTCACGATGATAGATGACAATGGCATTGGTTCTTTACATTTAATCCTTGCTATAGACACGTGACAAATTTGGTCTCCTATCACAGGCTCCTATTTTGATCTTCATCAGATATTTAGCTCCATACTTTATTGAGGGGTTCTTGTCTCACAAGGCTATTTGCACTTGTACTTTAATTTGTGGTTTAAACATTTTATGTATACCTTCTCTATTTATGCTTACATCTCTTCAGCGCTCATTCTTTAGTTACTTCTAATAACCTGGGGTCATTTTACCCTACCACTTTCTAATGTAGCCAGTTGTATGTTTTGAGTCCTATTGACGTACTTTGGTCAATTCTGAATATTTATATAACATTTTTCTTTTTTGTATTTTTTCTGTAGTGAATGATTAAATCAATAAAAAATATTTTTAGAGTTTAGAATGATACAAATGAGAATAATGTGACGACCCAAAGCGGGTCCCTATATTGGTGTCCTATTAGCTAATGTCTTCATCTGGCCCTTCATATTTTATGAATTCAACTCTACCTTTAACCCAAACATCTAAATTGTGTTTTAGAAGGAAAAGAACTTGTAAATCAACATGATGAACCAAATTAAATAACTAGTGAATTCTGCTCCTAGTGAATTGAATCCAGCTTATTCTTGTCTCGATTGTTTTGCACAATTTACAGAAATCAACTTGATACTTTTATTTTTGCTTGGCCTTGGCCAAGGATCCATGTAACAGCATCTTTCTTCAAGGAATTGTGTCTCTAACATAGCAGCTTTATGTCTTTGTTTCACTGGTATAACTATCCAATCTGTATAAGATTTAAACTTTGTCTTACGTTGAAACCAAGTAATTGCACTTAGCCATGCATGGTTTGCTGGTTTGTGAATGCTTAGATCCCAAGGGAAATTAGACCTCACTATTTAAGATATACTTTGCAATCAGTTCATAAATAAATACTATCCAAATAGGGATTTTATTGATCAAGGGCATGGATTAATCTCAATTCATCACTGTCCTCAATTTTTTTGTGGCCAATAGAAATCATTATCAAAATTTTAAAAAAAAAAAAAAACTTGTTCATTATAACACTGAAAAATCATGAGCTTGATTTTTAAGTCAATTCTTCTCTTTGATGCTATGTTTTTTCACAAACTTCATACAATAACAATTTCGAAATGCTTATTTTCAACCATTAAACAGCTGATTTACTTTTAGGCCTTTCTGGCATAGGTGTGCTTCTAACGTGCAGTATAACCCATTTCTATATTACACTCTCATCTTAAACCTGTATTCAATATAGGCTATTTCTAAGATCTTTAGATCCCCCATATTTTTTGCATGCCATAAAAGATGAAGCTTACCGTAAACATAGAAATATTTGGTGTTTTTAGGAAAGCAAAACAACAAAAAATTCTTCATATAAATAACAATGTCGCTTAGAGAAAAGATAAGTCGGAAAAATATGGATGATACTAACTTCAAAAGGGTTTTATTCACTACATTATCCTCAACTACGGTGCTCCTTGCAAGTATCTCATGAAATGTTGCAACTGGTAATGTCATCAAACTCGCTGTAAATCATACTTGGCACTACAAAGCGGTCCAATCTTTGAACAGCATTACTGACAGGAGTATCACTTAATAGACCAAAATAAATTACTATTAATATGCCCTAAATGACAAAAATGCAATGCTAAATATGATCTTTGGCACTTCGGAGTTTTAAAAAAAAAGTCATTGTGTGTATGTTATCAAACCATAGAAATAAATTATTTACTGTTGCACATGACAGAAATGACCTTGACTTCTAAAGCTCTACTAAATTGTTTTCTTCAAGTGAAAAAGAAATCATTAATGAATGAATGAATGAATGAAAGATTTTAATGACATCCGCGAGGCCAAGCAGCCTAAGGGACCCGGGAAGAACCCCTCAAGATATATTCAACCTCCTTTCGAGATCAGATCTTCTGCCATGAATCTTGACCAGTAAACTAGCTGTATTGAGGAACCGAGGCTCCTCGAATAACTCACTAAGGCTGATAGATTTTGTAGACACACCTTATCAAATTGTTTATGAATTTCTATTACTACCAAGAAGCAAAGTGCATTTTAGACATCATATTCGTATGTTTTGGAGTATCATCATCAAGTCACTTGTTTGTAATGTCATTTGGGTACTTTCATGTGCCTATTTCTGGTCTTCTATTGATTTTCTGATATCAAAGACTTGTCACTTCCCTGATTCTTGCATTTCACAAAAAAAATTGTTAAGGCACACCTTGCAAGTAGAGGAGGGATAACAAAAGTTAAGCAAGGACCAATGATTGTGATATGACGAGAACACAACAAAATGAACTTTTGAGCCAAATAGAACTAAAAATGTTGTAGAAGTTACATATCATGATAAAACTTTTACCCAGCAATAGTACTCAAGGGATTTGCAACAATTGGATACCCAATGAGAAATCTTAGGACCAACCCATTTTTTAATGCATTTCAAACCTCCATCTGTGATAGTTCAAAATCCAATTTTCCCTCCAATTAAGCACATTAAACGAAAAAGGAAGCATGAAGACATATTAACTTGACTTAGTAACCTTTTTCTTACATAGTTTGCTGGGCATACAACATGTTTATGGAAAACCAAACATAAGGTGCTCACTATTGGCGTCCCACTCCTAAGCACCTCAAGAAATTTTTCAACTGGTGATGGCATCAACACTCCTGTAAATCACATTTGACACTGCAAAACTGTCCTGACTCTTTAAATGTTGTATACAATTACTGATAGGAGAATCACTTCATAAGTTCATACACCCAAATAAATCACTAATAATATTCGTTAAACTCAAATGCGATGTTAAGTATGAATGCTTATAAGTTAAAACTTTGAAAAATCTAGTTGTTTTATGCATGTTAACAAACCATAACATTAAACTGTTTACTGTTGCACATGAAAGAATGGTCGCAACTTCTAAAGCTCTGCTCAATAGTTGTAAGTGAAAACAAAATCATAATAGTATTGAAGACACACATTGCCAATTGTTTGCAAATTTCTAATACAAGGAAGCAGAGTTTGTTCTACACATACCCTGTTTAGGTTTGGGAGTATCATCATCGAGTCGCTTGTTTGTAATGTCATATGGATCTAGTCTCATGCACCTCCTTCTGATCCTCTTTTTACCTTCTAATGTCAAGGACATGTCACTTTCTTGATTCTTCCATCCCACATTTTGCTTTTTTGTATAGTCCTTTATCGCTCCTATCTTAGCCAGATTCTTCCTATCTCCATGTGATTTTGCAATCTTAACAGTTCCTTGTGTTCTCCCAGTATTATGACTTATAAATCTAGATTTTCCCTTGCCAACCACTTTTGACATGTCCCTTTCTTGACTTTTGTATTTCATATTTGGCTTTTTTGAACACTCCTTTACTGCTCCTATCTTATCCAGCTTCTTCCTATCTCCATGTAGTTTTGCAACCTTTATGGTCCCCGCTGTTCTACTGGTATTATGAATTGCTAGTCCAGATTTTCCCTTAACAACCACTTTTGAGTTTTTAGTGTGGTTTTCATTGAAAAGAGCTTTATTTTGGGCATTCCGAACTTCATTAACCAGTTTCCTCCCATCTTTTTGTCGTTGTGCCAATCCTGATACTCTTGTCATTTTATTATTTTCCTTTAAATAAGATCAAAGCAATAACTCTCCACTTACTACACATTTGACAACACTTGGAAAAAAATAACTTACCAACATGTGGTTCTGCTATAGCTAACCTGCAAAAAAACAATCCTTCAAAGGTAAGGATTCATAAACAGTCAAATATGTAACAGAGACAAACTCAAAAAAAGTATAATCAAGTTCATCCTCAATTCCTGAGTTTGTAGGTTTTGAAGTAAAAAGAAATAGTTGTAGAAGCCATCAAACTTTTCATGTGTGTGAAATATGGAACCCTTCATGCTTAGCTTTGCACTTTGTTTGCTCATTCCCCAAAAAACATGACAAAAAGCACACAAAGACTGTTCAATAAATATTTTCTTGGGTAGGAATTGACTAAAAATATGGAAAGAAATCATATAGATGTATAATAGCACTATTGCTCCAGCAGCTGAGAATAAAATCAAGATAAAAATATTATTCCTAGGACTATAAGTGAGAAATTACAATGTAAAGAAGTATGCTCCATAAGAAAGGCCCTTAACTGAAAATACCTACCTATTAGAAATAGCATAGATATAAAAAAAGGCAAAAGACAAAACAAAGGCTCAACGTTTTGCATATCCATTATGAGAGTAACACCATACACATAATATATGTGGAGGGTCAATAACTAATAAACCCATAAAGTACCACCAATCGCCAAGTACCTAATCCCTAAGATTAGTGTACTACATAACAGTATGTGAATAATAAGGTGGTAAATATGCAATGTTAGGTTTGTAAAGAGTAAAGTCCAAACATATGCCCCCTTAAACCCAACTCCACATATGAGTTTGAAAATCCTGAAAAAACTATGGATGATATCCATGTGACTCGTCTCCAAAACCTATAAGAAAGTACGCAATGTGTGTATCATATCCATCATGTGCCAAAGAGAGCAAAACCCCATCAAAATGAATAACTCGAGGTACCAACTCATGAGTATCCAAAAAACCAAGTGAAAGTGTTGCAACTGCACTATAATAACTGAGGTTCTAAAGATATCTGCCAAGCTGCCCTGAAGAAAATCTTAAGACTATGAAATGTGAACTTAAAAAGCAACCAAACTCTCAAACCGAAAAAATATGGGCAAATGTCGACACATAAAAACTGTCCCTGGCAGAAAAATTGTGGCAAAAAATCATCTTGAAATCTAATGAACCAGCTACGAGCATGGTTGTCTATCAAAAACTTGTATCCAAGCAAAAGCTGCAAACGAAAAATCTAAATCAAACTGATGTATCAGCTACTAATCCAAACATCAACAAACACTAGAAATCTGACCAAAATATCCCAAGGCCTATCAAAGAAAATCACCATATATAGCATCCCTGAAATGTCCAAAGCTGCAACAAGCTGTAATCCTGACAAGAGTAGTCGCCAAGCACCAACAACTGGGGCAACCCAAAAAACAAAATAACCCAGTAGAAAAAATGCTAAACATCTGGAACAAGAGTAGCTCCAAATAAAATATCTGGAATATCCAAAGCAAGTGTCCAAAACATTATCCAAACAACCGAATCAGCAGAATGCATAAAATATCCAAGTAGCAATCTCAGATGCCACAAATCCACCAGTGTCAACAAACAAACATGTCGAAAAAACAGCCATCCAAACCAAATCTCTCAAGCGACAGAAGCACACAAACAAGTGCTCAACGAATCCATCCAAAAAATCCAATCCTCGACACACAAAATCTCTAGAGCAGAAGTCAATATAGAAAAATATATCTGGCACATTAGTAAACCATCCATCATCAAACAAATCAAAATTATCCACAAATATCCAGTTACTCAACAGGTATCAACAATTGAGAGTCTCATCCTTGATCATTATAGTCAAAAAATATGGTCCACATTGAGATAAACTTGTCAAATTCCAAAAAGCAACCAATCAAGTCATTTGCATGTCCTCTGGTACACAAAATCAACTGGAACAACTCAGACAATCAACAAAAAAACATCTCCAACATTGACAATCATATGAGATATCCAGGTACAGCTCTAGAATATCCTCAAAACATGTATCTATAAAACATCTCACAAACCATCTCCACAAAGTAGACAAACGCTCAAATCTATCAGGTACAAAATATTCCACAATGAAAATATAAAGTCTCCAAAAAATCAAGTCCACAAACAAAGTCCAATAAGTCCACAAATCATCTCAAATGTCCAACTCAACTCAAATCTGACCCCTAAAGATCCCCCTATCAGATGAGAGTGGGGAAACACTGAATATACCCCCTTGAAAAGGAAAAGATAGTCTTAATGGAAGAGACAAAATTCACTGGGCTCCAGTCAAGTCTCAAATCACCACAAGAGGCAAAAAAAACTCCAAACACCAAGGTCTCAAATACTGGGCCAAAACCTCAACAAATCTAAACAAGAAACAGATGCACTAATCTGCATTATAGGCATCACCATTGACTCCAAAACCTCGTGAACAATCCAGAAAAGTAGCCACGAGGAAGCCCAAGCCAAAACATGAAAATGTGTCACAGTGTAGATACATGATCAGCCACGTGATACGAGTGTCCATCAAAATAACAATTATCAACAACATTATCGTCCATGAAAATATGGACTAACTCTACAATCTGCTTTGCAACTGTATGCTTGTCAAACATATCAATAATATCATATGCATCATCAAGTGAAATTGAAACAAAACCCATCTCATCATCATATCCAACAACAGAAGTAGAACTAGACTCGCAATCAACAGTACACAAAAAACTGGTATCACTGGAAAAGAAGTCTCCATCATCAACTGTAGACTGAACTCTCTTATAGGACCTGGACAACAATTTGAACTCTGACCACCACATGATTCTGTCAATCCAACCAAAGTAAACTCTCCTCATGGACTCAATACAGGGATCTCAAACATAACAATGTTCCATAAAACGAGTGGTCTTACCACAGGGAATAGGCAGATGCAGACCAAAGCATGAACGCGAGGTATAGTCCCACCTGCCACAATGTGAACAAGTGGGAGAACTAGGTACCTTAGGTGTCAACTCTGGGGATGATGCAACCTATAAGGATGATGAACCAGTGCCACAATCTGGATCTATGGCCAAAGATTCCTTACAATCAGTGAGACAACTACCATGAACAAATGAAATTGGTTTTACGAAATTGGGAATAAGAAAATACCCAGGACTTACAAACCCCAGACCAACACGCTACTTATTATCCTTCAAATTCTCCCACAATATCAAGGTAGGTGTAGATTCAACAGTGAAAGTTTGAACTCCTGTCCAGGTGTAATGCTTTCTCCAAAACACAAAATTTTCAATTTATATGAGTTCAACAAATGATCTTGTGTATTCAAAATTCAAATCTTATCTTCAAATCCTTTACCAAGCTACTCCATCACTTAGTTTAAATGGTATAAAATGGTTTACCTTAACATGTCACAATAAAATGGGTTTCAAAAGAACCAAACACCACTTTGAGATTTGACATGTGACCTACGATCTAATTTAACAACTTCATCCAATTTTTATAGCCACTCTTATAATAGAAAGAACAATCTGCGATCTGGTATTTGTATTTGGCAACAAAGGAATTTGCAAGTATTGAACTCAAACCTTCCAGATGTATTCAAAAGGTCATACCAATTGTGCACTTATTAAACTTGCAGAAAGGGATGAATTTTATAGAATAAGTGTACCTGCTGCAAATATGGCTGAACTTTGCTGTGGAGGAAAATATTATTAATTGAAACTCAAACTTGAAATCTAAACTCTCCAAATTATGATAAATTCCTCCAGCCAATTGCTCTGATTTATTTTAATGCATCGGATCAATTTTCATACAAGATCTTTTTTTACTCGCTGCAAAAAATCTCCAAGTGTGCTTCTACCAGATTTTTCATACAAGTTTATTCTCATACTACTGTGTTCTCGTACTAAGGGGCTTTGTCACACTCAGAAATGCATATCTAGTAAATTCTCTTTCTCATACTGGCTGATTCTCGTAAAGTCAAGGAAAAAAGCATACAGTCCAATGGCTTGCTAAATGGTATAAGGACCATATATGATGGACTTGAGCTTAAGATGTTGCTGCTTCTTGAACCTCTACCTGTCTAAGAACAGCAAGACTTCGTCCCCCACCTGTAAATGATGTTGGACCGTGTACCTATTATGCAGACATTTATATTTTACCCTAGTCTGAAAGATCATGTAATTCGCTTTGGCATGCAGCTGTGTGAAATCCTCTATAGAGGCAGGGGTTTTCTCTTATTCCTTTTGCCCACAGTCACACGCTATGGAGGGAGCTGGAATGGTATCCAGCACATGGTAAGGCTCAAGGAACTAAAAGGAAGGTTACATTGGGACGCAGTAACATGGGTACATGAGTGCAAGGTTGCAGTTGTATATTATAAATAAAAATTTATATACATGCCATAACAGAACTACAAAATCAGGACTCTTCTTATTTTTTTATTTTTACAAGGAGGCTGAGGAGTGTGTCAGACGAACCCCCAGCACAGTAGTTGCTTCCAGGTGCCTTATTGACTGTAGGATGCACCTGCAACCTCCTAGTGCAGTCCAAAAACTGTCGACATGCACCCATACAATACTAACTAAAATCCATAGTAAGCCTTGAATGTGAAAAGCCAGCAGACACACAAGCATCACAGGGACCTGCAGAGTAAAAGGGCCTGCCCGAACTTGACATGTTTTTGGCAAGTCAACTTGGCTTGTCTGGAGAACTAACCAAACAGATCTCTTTGGTCAAAACACAAGGTCAACGACCACAACTCACTAAATCCATAGGCAAAACTCTCCCACAATGAGTATAAAAGCAAAAGTAGAAGCAATATGTTCTTTTTGGAGACACATTTTGCAGGCAAAGGGGTTAGGATCTATAAGTACAATGAGTTTAATCAAGATTCGGTAAGTTTCGAATAAAATAGTTTTTTGTAATCACAACGGTCTTTCTGAAAAATGTAACAGTGAGCTTCAGCTGACTTTTCTTCAGTTAAAAATTACAGCTTTCTCACATAGTTGCAAGGTACAGGTGCAAGTGTATGTATCAGTATGGCATTTCCAAATTTTAGCTAAGTAAATAGACAGAAATTTTAGATTGTTTGTCTGTCAGAAAGGGCAATGCTTAAAAAGTAAAGTTTTTGATTGTAACTAATCTAACATCTCAATTTCTCTAGTTCTAATTTACAACTTTGGTCACTGTTTGGCAGAAAGGGTGCTGCTTTAAAAATATACTTTATGATTGTATTTTTTTATTAAATCTCGATCATTCTAGTTCTAGTTTACAACTTTGGCCCCAATGGCAGGCAAGTATATTCTACAATTTTTATCACTAAAGTGCACATGACAGGATACACATAGTAATGCTTCCATATTTCTAATAATTGTGCTATTTATATTACTGGTATGTTTTATAATAGCAGCATTGATACACAATAGCTGTGGTTCTGGTATATCCACGCTACTAATGGCAAAAGGTGCCAAGATTTCATGCAAGTACTATGAGAAAATGAAGGCTTCACACAACACAATTGTGTGGTGCTTGAAAGTATAAGAATCCTGCACATGGTGGTTCAGCACATTGATAGGAAATGTTGTATCATTCAGCATGTTGGTGAGTCTGACACCCCTTCAAAACTAAGAATGTTTTTTTGCAAGTGCTCCTTTACTTTGCTTTTATCTTTAAATTCTCTTGAAAGTTACAAAATTTTGTGTCATTACAACTCGTCCTATTAGTGGCAAACAATGTAGGATGATACCAAACCCAAATTATAAGCGAAGTATTTCCCTGCAGATTTTGCACTTATCACAATAAGCCTCAACTTCTGTTTTAAAGCTATGGAATAACAACAAAATGTTAATTTGTTTTTATAGCATACACGTTTTGTGAAACCAAACAAAATAAGGTTTGTTTCCCATGATGAATGAGATATGAGGACAAAATCCTATTAATCCTGAACTATAAGAAGCATAATATTTGTTATTTGTTTTTCTTGCTTAAAATTATTAGAACAAGAAGATTTACCCCAACTCTAGTTATGTATTAATTTTTAAATATATCTAACATTTTCTCAAATACTTCCCAAATTTTATGCATTTTAGATTAAAATGTGCTCCTTAATGTTTTACCCAGTGGGATCCATATAAGCATCCACCTCAATCAAGTGATCTCGTTCTGTGTAGCAACAACCTGACAAGCAAGCTTTCCAGAAATAGATCCCAGAACTTCTGAAATAAAAGTGTGATCCATGGAGTTTCCTGTCTATCGTCATATGGCTTTATACAACACCAAAGCATTGTCGCCTTTTCTTTGTCAGTCCTTTTACTTATGGAGTTATAAAACAAAGACAATAGGAGTATCCAGATTATCTTTAACAGTGTGCGATTTGGTCCTCTTTCCCTTTTGAAGACAAAGGAGGCACAATACTTGGTGACGAGTATCATATTGGTAGATCAGAGATCCACAAGATTGCATTAAAAATGTCAATAATCATGCTATTGAAATCTTGGCGATCAGAGTCACTCCTTTTAGAAAAATTAATGACAATTTAGTGAGATTATAGACCAACTAATAGCCAGGTTGTCTGAAGCTGGCTTGTGGCCATTCTTGTAATTGGATGTATATGAACATAAATTGCAAGGATTTGAAATTTCACTAGAGTTTGGTTTCTCTGGTGAGCTCCTAAAGAAGGCCCTTGTACTAAAACTGTAGGTTATCCTAAATCTAGGTCTTTTCCATGGTTTTTGAACTATCCCTCCACTTATCTCCTACCCTTTGGGCTGAGGTGTTTTAGTGGATCCCTTCCTCCAATATGTAACTACTGCTGCAGGTTCAAAGGATCACAGCAGGGCTACTTGGGAAGCTTGTCCCAAAAGTATAAAGCCCTATCTTGATATGTTTGTTAAACATGAAAAATTAACAGCATTCTTGTGACCAAATGAATAGATATGCTTATTTGAGTGCTTTGTGGTCGTCCCCTTGAATTCCATCATGTTGGAATGTCCATGGTTAGCATGTGATCGACATAAAATACCCCACATGGTTTATTGCCTTTTACATTTGAGGCTTTTCGCCAAAGTGATAAAATTGTGAGTTGGAGTCCTAAGATGTGTAAATATGCTGTAGATGATTTTTCTTTCTGGTCAGCGAATTTCTCCCCTAATAATGAGCACATTTTATGCTGCCCTATGTGGTTGAATTCCTTAGTTTGTCTGCCTCTTTTGCCCTTCCCTAAAAAATCTTGCCAGACGCCTGGTTTCTTTTTCATGCTCTAAGGCTTAAACCTATTTAAAGATTCTTTTTCATTTTCTTCCTTTTGGCTTTGACTCTTAAGTTTTGCTTGTGCAATAAATAATTTTATATGATAAATTTAATTCTATTATTTTTTACCTTATTATCCATAAGTTCTCTTACTCTAAGGCTGTCACACAACGTTTAATGTCCACTGTCTCCCAAATCCTGTGCTAGCTCTTTTTAAGATTTCTTCATTGTTGAGCATGAAAAATGGAGTGTATTCTACACTATTTTCCACTGAAGAAATTGAAAATCTATAGAAAATCATCAATAATCCATCTGCAATTAAAATTTGAAGTTCGGCATTCTAGCAATTCACATTATACACACACCACAGCCCTTAATTTGCTAAGAAGTCTTGGATAAGGTCTCATTCCTAGTAATGCCCTGATGCAACAGCATAACAAGAGTGCCCATCACATAACATGACCGGAATGCACATCCTAAGAACTCTTCTAAAATTCCTCTTCAAGTCCCTATGACTCTTGAATCCTAAACGGTAACTTAAGCACTTGATGTCTATATTTTTTATTTCTTCTGAAGCACTTGGAAAGAACCATGTGAGGGGCCCTATTCTGTCCTAATTATGTCCAAGGAAGATGCCGACTTTTTTCTTCATTATGTTTATCTCTTCTTCAGTAGACCATTTTTGTGGGCTGCTCAAGACAATGCAAATTCTCTTTTCTAGGGTTAAACTTTAATTTATAAGCTCTAGTGTCAAGAGTATTGAATGGTGATCCAAGGGGAACATGGACTCTTATCCTTTCTAATATTTGTGACCATAACAGACATGACTCCTGAAAACTGAATTAATAACAGACATCATCTATGACAATTGACATTCTTTTTTACCAAATTTTACAGCAATGAAAGTATTAATTAAGATTGTTTGTGCATGAGTATTTCAGAGAGCAAGAGAGAGCATGAAAGGGTGTATCTATATAAGAAGAGAGGGACTAGATTGAGCTTTATGCATGTCTTAATTCATATCACAATTTCCATAAAATCCATATTTACCTCACAAGACCCATATCAAAAGTCAGTTCATCTGTTGGTTGCAACTCATAAATACAAAAATAAAAACAATAACCACAGTTACTATCAACTCTCTCTCTCTTTAACACCTTGTATGCCTCCCCAGTACTTCTACTATAATGATTAAACACTATACCTTACATCAACCCAGCAAAATCACCATACATTGTCTCATTCCTTCTCCATACCCTCTCTTACTACACAAGAAATAAATGTAATAGCCGCAGTTATTCTCAACCCTCTCACTTTAACTCCTTGTAATCCTCCTTGTATTCCTCAACTAATCATAGATTCATACACGGCACCTTCCACCAACCCAGCAGAAGCACCACATAATTGATTCATTCTTTCTCTGTGGTCACAATACTCTTCCCAGGTGACCAAGTACTCACAAATTTGACTAAATTCTCTTATAGAATGTGCAGAGACAGCTCTTTCCCGACTTATTCCTGAGTTTATTTTCCAAGTGCCCAGCTTACTATTACTCTTCAACTTGTTGAGTTTTTCTTGCGTCTGAGTTGAATGGATATGCTTCATAGACATTAAAATAAAGAAAATAATAACTAAGCAAATACATTTATGTTGACGAAGTGCATTCTATTCCTATGACCTCCCCTACTCAATTCAAGGTTTTAACTTTTATGTTGATTTCAATGTCTATTAGGTGTATTTGTCATGGAAAACAATTTTCTCTTGCAAAAAATTAAATATTTTTAAATTTACTTCTTGTATTTTGTAAGTTTTTTCCAAGCAGCAGTCATATTCTTACTCTCTATCTTGGCCGAGCATTTGACAGGTATGAGTCATGTAACAATTGCCTATGATACAATCTTAGACTCGTCAACTCCTTTGATCATATACCATGTTTGTCCCATGTTTTCAGCATTCACTCGAATGCAATTCATAATTAGGGCTTGCTTACAAAACCCTTAATTTCCATTATCTATTTTGTTTTGGTTTTGAGCTCATAAGCCTTGGGGCTCAAATGCTAACCCGGACTTATTAGGACAGCTGAGTTCAAAGCCAAGCTGCAGAGAACTTCTCTAGAAGGATAACACACAAATCATCACAGACCAGGTGATCCCAATGATCTGGAAAATACATCTTCACAAGAGGAATTATCCCAGCCCTGAGAACATTATAGCCAAAACGATTGAGGGTTTGCCGTACCCAATTAGGCATTGGTTCAAAGAATGATCATTTCAGCATCATAGAATGCTCAAATGATGCTTAAGTGTTCTGATTCAAAAGGTTTTGGGTTCCACAAATCAACAAACAAGTTATCAAGCAGAATCAAATATGTAAATGGTTTCTCTTCTTCTGGTTTTGCTGCATTTCCTTTCTCTTTCTCGATTTGCAATTTTTTTCATTGGTAAATTATCTTTGCAGAGTAACATTCGACTTAGATGTCACAACCAGATGGATATCTCTTTCATCAAAGTCACCTTAGACTTGCACCAGACCTTCTCCCCTGGGGTACACGACATCCACAGTTGAATACAATATTTTACCCAATTTCAATACTTAACATGTCTCCAGGGGTATTTGAAACTAGGCCTCCATTACGAAAGCCCTAATGATTTGTTACATAAGAGCATCTCCTTCAAAACCGCCAATGTTTTCTTACTTAAGGGCATCCCCTTGGACTGGATTTCGGATTAGATTATTATAGCATCCTTTCAATACAATATTACGATGATTTACCTCTCAAACTCGTCCTATAGTAGCCCAACTCCGTAACGCGATGTGAGTACTGGGCTGACTGAAGGCCCGCATAAAATTTACTAGGTGAAGTCTCTTCAAAATACCAGCAATACCCATGTCATTTCACGTTAAGTTCTAAATAAGTTTCTACAGGCATTTTCAAACAGTTGGTCACGAGTTCCAATCTTATCAACTAAAAGAAGATTGAAACATGCTCAGGTATGTAAGCAGGGATAATCAAATTAAAGTGTTTAAGTTTGAGCTTGTTACGTCTAATATAAAATGAAATGCTGTTAAAAATGTTGTAAAGGAAATAATTAAGTTTGATATATTACCTCTCTGTAGAACAGGGGCTCCATTTCTGCTCGCCTGAGCTCAAAATTTGTTTCAGAGTGGAATATAGGGCTTATGGGTACATTTTCAGCTTTAGGTTTCGTGCGGATGTTTTATAATTGGAAGCCCTCCTTCAGTATAGTTTTTTCTAACTGGGTTTTAGAAGGGTTTTATCTTTTGGAAGGTCCTGAATCAATTAATGGGACTCCCAAGACGAATGAAACAATGCATGAATGAAATGATTTTAATTCCGTTTAAGAGATGTAATTGTTCATTTGGATCAGAGATAATTTTATCTCCTTCAATCATTTAAAGATTTATAGGCTGGGTTGTTTTCTTAATAAGATTGTGTGTTTTGTTATTTATTTGGGTTATTTATATTTCTAGGTTTTTTGGGTTAGTATTTCCAAAAAGTTTCGATATATAATCATTTTTTTAAAAATTTATACACTTGATTAAAATGTCTATGTAGTTTAGGTATTTAAGGATGAAATGTTTCTTTGTTTATACCATCCATGTAGTACAAAAAACATATATCTTCTCTTCTCACTCTTCTTTAGGAGTCATCCATTTACCTATCTCACCTTTGAGTAGTGGAAACCAATCCTTATTTTTATATTGGAAAATGTAGTTTACAACAAAATAATAGCACATCAAACTTCATAGGAGGGAACTATTAACAAACAAAGAGACAACCAAGGAGAACAAAATATAACAATAAGTCCCACAATGTGAACTACCATACAAACAAAACATCAAAAACCATAGTTATTATACATGAAAACATACAACCAAACCAATATTAGAGAGTTTGAGCATTCTATTGTTTGGTGTTTTAACACAGCGAACACAACTCAAGCAAAAGGAGCTTTGAGGAACATCTGCCTCTCTTGAAAAGAGGAGATCCCGAGATCCTCTCTCCAAGGTTTTTTCTACCTAGTCTAGATGCACTAATCTTCACTCGGTGGCTTGTTGTGACATTCTATTTCAAGAGGCATGTGTTGGTACTAGAATACTTCAAAGAAATCATAAGTGTTTTAGTCTTGTGGGTTTAATGCCTAGGGAAATTAGCAATCAGATTTAACATGAAAATATAGTTGATTAAAGAGATGTTCATTGCACATATGATTCAAAAATACATAAATGGTAATCAAACAATAACATGCAATCAAAATAAAAGTAAACTACAGATTGTAACTCAAAAATTGATCTACTTACTCTAATCAAGAGAGAAAAATAACAAAAGAAGGAAGCACAAGGAGAAAGAAAAGATGACCCTATTTTTTAATGAAACCCAATATGTTCATGTAGAGCAGACAAGTCCCTAGAGGAAACTACTTTTTGCTAGGCTAGCAGAGCACAACCATGGGCAAAGAATGGTAAAGGAGTTTGAGGGAAATCGCCAATGAGAACCAAGGGAAACTAGCCACCATATGCATGCACAAATTAGCATATCAATTAACAAAGCTTTCACATAAAAGATATTTCCATGGAGTAAATATTAGGATTCATTTTACAAACTTTAGTCCAAACAATCTCAACTCGTGAAAAGAGAAAACTAACTAGAAAATAGGAAATTGTAGAAATAAAATGTTTGATTCACAATGTCTCTTTCAATCCACCATGAGCCACTGTTTTGCATAATAATCAGCTAGGCTCTTATAGAAAATTTTAGTCAAATATTAGGTTGAATCTCCCTGTAAGAGTTGGTTGGGAACATTTAATGAACTCCACCCACAAACAGGATGACACTTTCCCCTTTGCCCAAGATAGCAATAACAAAACTGTGATGTGAAAATATTGATAGGTTTTAGGTCTTGCGCTTATCCCATTTAATACCAATACCACTATGAATATGGTAAAATTAACTTTCTAATGCCACAAACAACATATAAAATGGAGCAACAATTTTAAAGATAAGACTAAAAAACCAACACTTTATGTTTGCATGAATTGCATATCATGTATTTGTCTCAAGTGTTTTGCCACCCTTGACTGCGAACATTAAATGGGGATGGCAAGTTTTTATTTTAGTGGAACACTCTCCCTAATTAGGTGCATTTCCTCCTTGTTCATATTCTGCAAAAGAAAATAATAAAACATCATATTTCCTTGGGGAAAGCAACAAATATTAAATTCATTGAATGTGTAATGTGTTACTAAAGTAATAGAGTCACAACAAAAGATGGGTTTAAAATTTAACTTTATTTAATTAAAACCTACTCCATTGTAAAGGTGGTCAAACTAGTTTTTCAACATAACAAATGTCATCAAAAACTGAGCCACAGGGCAAAAGATATGGCTTGAAAACCATTGCACAATTGTGAGCAACCAGATCAACACCTTCAGATTATAGTTAAAGAGAAATTTGTAAAATAAAACATGATCAATACCCATCATATCTTATATTTCTAAAAATCTCCTAAAAATACGTTCAAAATGATATTTTTAATTTTTTGAAATAATCAAGTCAATCCCTGTGCAATACCCTTTAAGTTCTTTAATCAAAAGTTGGTTAAGTTAGGAATTTTCCCAAAAGGGTCACTTTGCATGATCATATCTTTTCATTGGTAAAATTGATAAATGTGAAACTAAATGCATTATATTTTCATGTCATCAAGGTATTATCATACAAATTTCAAACAATTTTGAATTCGTTTCATTATGCGACTATAGGTTTGAAGTGTGCACATAGGGTACATTTGAAAATTGGAAACGCAGAAAATGACCAATTTAAAATCAACTCAGAACCAATTTTTTATGTTGTGTATTTTGCATGTGTAAAGAACTTTTTGCACATTATCTTTATAGTGACATTCTTTCCACACTTTAGCACCATGATGCAAGTTTTCATGATAATTAAATCTCATTTAGTTTTGTGAAATTGGGTTTGAAAAATGCTTTCTGGAAAGATTTGGTCACTAGGAAGACACATAAATCAGCACATAAGTCGATTTTCATGGTTGTACATTTTTTAAATGAGAAGCAATTTTGTGTGACTTCTATCACCATTGTATTCTCCTTATATTTGACTATTACAATTCTAGTTTTCAAGAGAGAAAAGTGTGATTTAACCCTGCAAAATTAGGTTTGAAGAATGTATGCTAGACAAATTTGACAACTAAAAATGCAAGAATCAATGCAGAAGGTAGTTTTTTTCGCTACACATTTAACATTTGGAAAACTATATTTTTATGACTCTCTTCACATTTATAGTCTCCCCACATATGGCTATGATCATGAAATATTTTAGCACAAATTATGGCATTCTAATGATATTTGAATATCACCATGCAAAAATTACATAGAATTTGACTTCGTTTGCCCATGTGAAGCACATTTTAAAAAGTGCTTTGTAATAATATTTGATAACTGGGAAGACGTATAAATCATCACATAAACCAGTTTTTATGACTTATATTTTGCACTTAGGGAAGAAATTTTTTATGACTTTTGTTACCCTTACCTTCTCCCCACATTTGGCTATCATCATGCAAAGTTTCTTATGAAATGGATATGATTT
Organism: Torreya grandis; assembly: GCA_037957365.1. Taxonomy (NCBI): domain Eukaryota; kingdom Viridiplantae; phylum Streptophyta; class Pinopsida; order Cupressales; family Taxaceae; genus Torreya; species Torreya grandis. The sequence continues at coordinate 627,902 of JARHVA010005973.1, forward strand.
GGCCATGCAAAATTCCTCCTAAAAAGTGACTCCTAGTAAGATTTGAAAATTGGAAAAACACATAAATCAGTGCAAAAGCTTATTTTGACGGTTGTGCATTTAGCATGTGGGAAGAAATTTCTACAAATTTATTTTACCTTTGTAATCTAATGACATTTGACTACTATCATTATGCAAACTTTTTGTATAATTTGACTTCATTTAATGGTGCAAAATTATGTATAAAAAGTCCCTAGTGGTAACAAAAAGAAGTTGCACTATGCACCTAAAACACTTGAAAAATAATTTTCAAAAGCAAAACCAGATGTCAAAGAATATAAAAAAATAGGTTCCCTAATTCTTAGAGGAATCAAGGCATGTTGTGAAAGCAACAATAAATGGTGACTCTACTAGAAGATACTCTAAGTGTCTTGAGAATCCAAAATGTTAATATTTCACACTTACATAACAAGCATTAGTTGTAAACAATTACTCAAGACAAAATCAGAACACAAAGGCATGAAATTATGCTTCAACATGTGACATACTAAGTTCCCTTGTTGCTAAAAAATCATCATTGTGTGCTTGAGTGATTGATTTATTTTTAGCTTTGCATTTACGCATAACCATTCAAACTTGCTAAAGGAATAATAACTTATAAGAGAGAAAGATATTGCAATTTGGCTTTGGGTGGAATGGCATGGGTATTTCTCTACTACTAGACAAGTATTTATAGCCCCAACAAAGATCTATGGTTTTGTTCAAGGCCTTGTGTCACTGTCAGCCAAGTCGAAAAGCCTGTGGTAGAGTTCATGAATCACCATTTCAAGGAAAACTCGAGATTTTATGTTTACATTCAAGTTTATTTAAAATTTTATTTCTTTTCAATAAGATTTTCAAGTTTAATCCATTGAGGGTTGGGAACCAAGCCATGGGCAAAAAATAATTCATCAAGTTCATGATCATTAAGATAAATCTAAATAAATTGAGTGCTTCATCAGCTTCAGATATCACATTAAGTGCATTTGATGGTTTCATACAAGAAAAGAAATGTTTCTAAAATCCACATGTTCCGTTTGGAATCATAGGCCTTCAAAATTTTGAAAATACCAAAGAATTGTAATAGTTCATGAAAGTATTCAGATAAGATTATTTAACTTTTATGCTCTAGAATGCCATTCATTTTACTCACTTTACAAGCCTTCATTCATCATTCATTAGACAAATGAGAAACCCCCAGAACAAAATAAACTAGTTAGGCCAAAATGGAAGAGCAACGAAACGAGATCGACAAGGAGAAATAAAACAATCAAACATAAAGGAAATGAAAGAAAAGAAAAAACAAAATAGGATGGGGAAAAATAAATTATTTACAGGGACAACCAAGCTAATTGAAGTCTGTAATTGGGGGTTTAAGGGACTGCCCATTTACAAGCAATGGGACACCTTCAACAGTTAGACAATTAAAACAAAATGTATTCATGTTTAAGATTTTGAGAAAGTTTGGTAAAAATCCTACCAAGAGAAGGAATGCATATACTTATGAATATGTTGTCCTCTATGTTCACGGACACTGTCTCAAAGAGATTCATCTATGTGTTTTCCATGTAATTTTAACAAATTGTGATTGCCCAATTCAACAAAATATTTACAATCAATTTACCTAAATAATTTGGGATAAGTTTTGAGATATACCTTTGCCCATACAATGAATTGTAGTGGAGAGTAAGGGTGGGCATGAACGCATACCAAAGAGATTGGAAGATCCAACTTGGTAGGAGTGTGCTCTTCATGGCATCTAAATGGTGAGTCACTTGTAGGATGTTCCTTAACTAATATGGATGTTGTGACAACATCCTCCTTATTTTCTTTGTCATCTAAAAGGCATAAGATTGGTTCTTCCCATGTCAATAACCTTATGGATTTATCATCAATGGCTGAAGTATGTGGAGAGTTGCATTAAATTAAATAATTTTCAACTCTAACTCTCATTGGCTTCACTTCTTCATTTACGCCTTTGTGCTCATGATTTCTCATTTCTATATTGATTGCCTCTACTGTTGGGAGAACTCTCATGAAAAAAATCATCTTTGTGCCATTTAGAGCAAAGGATAGGTTATCCTAAGGTGAGATATCTTCCACTTTTAACTCTTCTATCTAACCTTCTTCGAAGGAACAACCTATTACATCATTGTTTTCTTCTATTTGATTCATCTCCAATGATGGGTTGGGTGTTGAACTACTATAATTGAGTTGTTGATCTTCTTGAATTAGCTTTCCAAATATAAGAGCAACAACAAAGGGCAAGAATGTTTAAGATACATGACATGCATCTTCCTCATCTAGCTACTCTAGCTCTTTTATTTCATCTTTTGACTAATTGTAAGATATTTTTTATTGTTCTTTTAGTGTAAGCAACTCATTGCTACTCAAATATTGTGCCATGAACTTGCCTAAAATGACTGTTGCAGTCTCATCATCATTTATACTCTCTTGGATAGGCTCATGCTTAATGATTGGGACATTTTTCAGTCAAGAAGACTACTTCAGCATGATGTCCAAATCCACCTTGGTATGCTCCAAATTGATAAGTTGGGAAACTAGTCTCATAGCCTAGATTGTACATTACCTATTGGGGTTCTCCTGCAACAAATAACATTTGAGTAGTAATAAAACCAAAAGATATTGAATCACTTAAACAAGATGAAGCAACATGTTGATCATACATGAATCAGCATAATTATATACATTTAATAAACATGTAGGGTTGTCATTTGTTACATGGAGATATGACTGATTTCAAGCTTGAGGGAGTATTTTATTATAAGGTACAAATTAGTTCATATGTTAGCTTTTAGGCATGTGACTCGAAGGGTTTTTAGTGTAAACACCTTATTGTCCTAAAGAATAGGAAGGGTCACCACCAGATCTCTGAGACATTGATTGTAGTTCAATGGTGAAAACATCTTGATAGGTCAAAGCCAAAGATGAAAGAACATATGGATTCCTCCTAATAAACATAACAACCAAGGGATACAACATTCTGAGGTAAACTTATATGGCTACTACTTTTTTTTGTTGGAAAGGGTCTTTCAACCTTTTGTATAGTTGATGAAAGTGATGGTTGAACACACTAATGGGTTCATTGACCTCTCTATGGGCCACAACAAATTGGTGGTAGAAGGTCTCAAGATCGGTGGGCATACTAAAATGGTTGACAAAGAATTTTTTGAAAATGGCCCACGATGTGATGCATCCATTTGGTAAACTAAGGTACCATACATAAGACATCTCATCCAAGGAGCAAGGTAATAGGCAACAAACCACATCCTCATACTGGATATGAGTTTTGATAATGGTGTCTTTGAATACCTAAAAGTGTTCCTCATCAATTTTAATCTCACCATGTGTATATTTTAAATAGTAGTCTTTAAGATCTTTAGGCAATTCATGGACATGCCCTAAAATGTTAACAGATCAGATCCTTCCACCAAGCCAAGCTAAGGCCATTGGCAGATTGGAATATCAGTCTTTTAGTCTTAAAACCTAGAAGATTACTAGGAAAATCTCCTAAAAACAAATAACAAGTCTAAAATAATCCAACTTAGGCCCTCCTTTTAGCACCAATATATTATTTGGTGTTTTGGCACAACCAAGACAACTTACGCAGGAGAAGCTTTGAGGAAACTTTACCTCTCTTGAAAAGAGATTTACAAATATCCCTGAAGGTTTCTTCTACCTGGTCTAGGTGCATTGATCTTCACTCAGTAGCTTGTTTTGACTATTTCATTTCAAGTGGCATGTGTTGGTGCCAGAATACTTTAGAGAAATCATAATCATTTTAGTCTTGTGAGGCTTACTACCTAAGGAAATCAACAATTAGATTTAATCATGAAAATACAATTGATTGAAGAGATGTATATTACACAATACATTCAACAATGCATAAATGACAATAAACAAGAACATGCAATCAAGATAAAAGTGTAACTATAGACTGTAACTCAAAAATTGATCTACCTACTCTCACCAAGAGAGAAAAAGAATAAAAGAGGGAATGGTGGGGAGAAAGAAAAGATGAGCCTACTTTTTAATGGAACCTAGTCTATTCACATAGAGTATACAAGTCCTTGGAGGAAACCACTCTTTACTAGGTTAGCATAACACAACCATGGGCAAAGAATGGTGCAGGAATCTGAGGGAAATCAATAATGAGAATCGAGAGAAGATAGCCACCATAGACATGCACAAACTAGCATATCAATTGGCAAACCTTTCACATAAAAGATATTTCCATGAAGCAAATATTGGGAGTTGTCATATACTCAATTGAATTTACAAACTTGAATTCAAATAGCCTCGACTCATGCAAAGAAAAAAACTAACTAGAAAGTAATAAATTATAGAAATAAAATGTCGGGTTCACAATGTCTTTTTCAATCCGCCATGAGCTAGCCTTTGTTCTGCACACATCAAGGATCTTCTAGTTTTATCATCATTGGTCAAGGATTGTGTAGAGCTACACTAAACCAAGTCATAATCAGCTTTACCTCTTATTAGTTTTATTTCTTCATTCAGGGCATCATGCTCATGACTGTGCATCTCAGACTTGATTACCTCTACTATGGAAAGGACTACCAGACTGTTACAATATTCATTTATATGTTTCTCCAACTAATTTAAACTTTCAGACATAAAGGACATAACATGATATCAATTTCCTTCCATCTATCAACATCAATGAATAAGTGATGTTCATAGGTGGAGAGGAACCTAGTGACTGCACCATTCAAATCCATGCCAACCTGGTCATATGCAAGGTTATTTTGAAGCAATATTTCTTCATGTTTAAGCTCAATTATATCATCTTCTTCATGTGGACAACCAAGCTCAACCTTGTCATCTTCCACCTTAGTTATCTCCACTAATGGGAAGGGTGTTGGATTGTTGTGAACTAGATGCCAATTCTCTTGAATCAAATCTATAATTATAGGAATAACAATAGATAATAGGCTTGTTTCAGATGCATAAAAATAATCTTCTTCATCTAATTGCTCTAATTCTTTCATTTCATCTTTTAGTTGTGATCACAATAAGCTTCTAATTTATATTTTGGTATAGGTAAATCACTGCCACTTGGGATTTCACCTACCCACTTGCCCAAGATAAATGTTGTAAATTCCTCATCTGAGTCATTTGAGTCACTACTCTCTTGGACTGGTTCTTGCCTATTGAATGGAACACTCTCAGTCAACATAACTGCTTCAACACTTGTCACATTTTTACACTCATAAGCTTTAAAATGTGAGCTTGAGAACATAGTCTCATAGGTCAACCCATGCATTGCTTTTTGGGGATCTCCTACAACAAATGAGACTTGATTAACAATAACATTGAAAGACGCTAAATCACTAACACAAGGCAAAACAACATGTTGATCATATATAAAATTTTTATAGTCACATGCATTAAAATGAACATTAGCATTATCATTTATTATGAGGAGGTTCAGTTGGTTATAAGCTTGAGGCAATGCTTGATTAGAAGGCGTAAGTGGGTGCATGGACCGACTTTTAGGTAATTAAAGTGAAGGATTTTGGGTGTAAAACATCTGAATGTCCTAATGAGTAAAACATGTTATCACCATATCCATGTGGCAATGACTGTTGTTTGATCATGAAATCTTCTTGGTAAGTTAATGCCAAGGATGTGAGAGCAGATGGAGTATTGCGAATAAGCATAGTAGTTAGGGGATCTAACATTTTAAGGTAAACTTCAATACTAATTGATTTTGTTTAAAGGAATGTATCTTTTAACCTCCTGTATAACTACAAAAGGTGAACATTTAATGTATTAACATGTTTATTGGGCTCCCTACAGGCTGTAAAAATTTGATACTACAGGGAAACAAGATTGATGGGTGTGTTAAAATGGTTGAAAAAGAAGTTTGCAAAGGTTACCCACGAGGTGATGCACCCATTCAATAGATTGAAGTACCAGTCATAAGCAACCTCATAGAGAGGATAAGGAAACAAATGACAAGCCACATCTTCATGTTGGATTTACGTTCAGATAATGACCTCCTTGAAGTCTTGAATGTGTTCTTCTACCATCCAAGTCCTACCATGTGTGTATTTTTGACATAATTCATTAGGATTCTTTAGCAAGTTATGAGTAGGCCCTAGAATATTCATAGGGCAACCACTTCCACCTAGCCCAACAAAGGCCATTAGTGGGTTTAAAGCATGTTATTATGTTGTTTAGGCACACAACAGGGTATGAGAAGTGTAGAAGGTAGGAAATAAAACCATAATGAAGCATAGATCTTAGAAATATTCATATTCAACCCTCCTAGCACCAAAATGTTATTTAGTGTTTTGACACAACTAACACAAGTCAGGCAGATGCAACTATAAGGAACCTTTGCTTCTCTTGATGTTGATGTGCATTTTGACATGCCACCAACTTAGGTGGGTTTGAGGTGTTTCACAACACCACACCCCTCTTGAAAGGAGGGGATCTTGGGATCCTTTCCCTAAGGTTATTTTCTACCTAGTCTAGGTACACTGATATTCTTTTTGTGGCTTGTTGTGACCATTCTATTTCAAGGGGCATGTGTTGGTAATAGAATACTTTAAATAAATAATAAGTATTTTAATCTTGTGGAGTTTGATACGTAGGAAAATCAAAAATCAGATTTAACATGAAAATATAGTTGATTAAAGAGATGTTCGTCATGCATATGATTCAAAAATACATAAATGGCAATCAAGATAAAAGTATAATTGTAGATCGCAAGTCACAAACTGATCTACCTACTCTAACCAAGAAAGGTAAAAGAACAAAAGAGGGAAGGGTAGAGAGAGAGAAAATGAGCCTACTTTCTAATGGAACCTAATCTATTCATGTGTATTAGACAAGTCCCTAGAGGAAACCACTCTTTGATAGGCCATAATAGCACAACCATAGATAAATAATGGTGCATGAGTCTGAGGGAAATCAATAATGAGAACCGAGGGAAGTTAGCCATAATATACATGCACAAACTAGCATATCAATTAACAAAGCTTTCACATAAAAGATATTTCCATGAAGCAAATATTGGGATTCATCATATACTCATTTGAATTTACTGACTTGATTCTAAACAACCTCAACTCATGCAAAGAGAAAAACTAACTAAAAATCAAGAAATTATAGAAATAAAAATATTTGGTTCACAATATTTTTTCCAATCCACCATGAGCCATCCCTTTGCATAACAATCAGCTAGAGTCTTATAAAAAAATTAGTCAAATATTAGGTAGAATCCCCCCACAATAGTTGGTTGGGAACATTCAATGAGCTCCACCTACCAAGAGAATGGAACTTTCCCCTTCGCCAAAGATAACAATAATGAAACTATATAGCAAAAATACCAATAGGATTTAGGTCTTATGTTTCTCCCATTCAAGACCAATACCACTGTGAATATGGTAGAATCAACTTTCCAATGCCATAAATGTCATGTAAAACATAACAACTATTTGAAAGGTATGGCTTAAAATTGAACCAACACTCTTCTTTTGCATGAACTATGTAGTACATATTTGTCTCAAGTGTTTTGGTGCCCTCAGCTGTGAGCATTAAATGGGGATGAAAAGTCTTGTAGTTTAATAGAATGGTCTCCCTAATTAGGTGCATCTCCTCCTTACTCATATTTTGTAAAAGAAAATAATAAAGTATCATATTTCCTTGGGGGAAGCAACATATACTAAATTCATTGAATGTGTAATGTGTTACCAAAGCAACAGAGTCATGATAAAAGATGGGTTTAAACTTTGTATTTTGAAGTAAAACCTACTCCATTACAAAGGCATTCAAACTATATTTTTAGCACAATAAACAACATAAAAAACTGAGCCACAGGCTAAAAGATATGGATTAAAAACCATTATGCAGTCATGAACAACCAAATCAACACCTTTAAAATATGGTTAAAGATAAATTCACAAGATAAAACATGATCAATACCAATCGTATCTTATATTTTTATAAATATTCTGAAAATACACTCAAAGGGGTATTTTTAGTTTTTTTTAATAATCAAGGTAACCCTTATGCACTACCCTTTAAGTAATTTGATCAAAAGCTTGCTAGGTTAGGAATCTTCTTAGAAGGGTCACTTTGCACCATCATATCTTTTCATTGGTAAAATTGATAACCATGTAACTCAATGCATTATATTCTTGTGTCATCAAGGTATTACCATACAATTTTTCAAGTAATTTTGACCTCATTTCATTGTGTGACCATAGATTCATAATGTGCACATAGGGTACATTTGAAAATTGGAAATGTAGAAAATACTAAAGTTTAGTGCAAAAGCCAATTTTTAATGTTGTGCATTTCGCACATGGGAAGGAATTTTCTGTGCATTATCTTTACATTTACAATCTTCCCACACTTTATCACCATGATGAAAGTTTTCAATATTATTAAATCTCATTTAGTTGTGTGAAATTAGGTTTGAAAAATGCTTTTTGTTAAGATTTGGTCACTTGGAAGATGTAGAAATCAACACACTAGTCAATTTTCATGACTACGTATTTTTCAAATGAGAAGCAATTTCATGAGACTTACTTCACCATTGTATTCTCCTTACATTTGGATATTATAATTCTAGTTTTTAAGAGAAAATAGTGTCATTTAATCCAACAAAATTAGGTTTGAAGAGTGTGCATTGGACAAATTTGATAACCATAAATGCAAATCAATGCAGAAGGTAGTTTTCATTGTTGCATATTTAACACTCAGGTAACTAATTTTCTATGACTTTCTTCATATTTTTACTCTTCCCACATATTGCTATGATTGTAAAATATTTTAGCATAATTTAGTATATTTTGGCCTTACTAAATGGGGCTTGAAGTGTGCGCACTGGCTAGATTTGACAACTGGAAAGGCACAAAAAATGACCAAGTAAAAATTAGTGTAGAGGCTAATTTTTAATGATGTGCATTTCACATGTAGGAGTGAGTTTTTACATGTTCTATTCATCATTACACCTTAATTACATTTAAATATCACCCAAAAAAAATGTAGCATTTGACTTCATTTGCCCATGCAAAATGCCTTTCAAAAAGTGTTTTTTGATAAGATTTGATATCTAGGAAGACACAAAAATCAACACAAGCCAGTTTTGATGGTTGTGAATTTCACACTTAAGGAAGGAAATTTATATGACTTTTTTCACCCTTACCTTCTTCCCATATTTGACTATCATCATGGAAATTTTCTTATGAAACAGATATGATTTGACCATGCATAATTCTTTTTGAAATGTGATTTCTAGTAAGATTTGAGAACTGAAAAAACACAAAAAACATCACATAAGTTTGTTTTGATGGCTATGCATTTAGCATGTGGGAAGGAATTTATATGACTTTATTTTACCACTATGATCTAATGACATTTTACTAACATTACGTAAAATTTATGTAGAATTTGACTTATTTAATGGTGCAAAACTACATTTGAAAAGTGTTTAGTGCTAAAAAATGGAAGCTACATTGCACACTCAAAACACTAGTTTAATAAATCATAATTGTATTTCAAAGGATTAAAAAAAAAAGAGGTTCCTTGATTCTTCAAGGAATTAGGATGTGTTGTGTAATCAACAATGCGTTCTTAGAGACCACATTCATATAGTTGTTGATTTCTTCAACTTTTTTACATATACCTTTATTATTATTATTATTATTCACAAGGTGCCTCAACTACACTTTGAGTTCCTTTATTTTCTTTCCCTAGTTTTCATTAGTAAGAAGATCAAATTGCATGCCATGTTGCATAGAGGAGAACTAAAGCAAGAAATCAAAGTAAAGTTGATGAAGAGCTATTGCCTGAGACGAAGTGATGCTAAAGAAATGAAAATGACATCTACTTTTCCAAATATGTTTGATTATAATATGTCTAAATGTTTCACAAATCACATTATTTAATAATTCCATCCTAAGAAGAGCTTTTTTCCACAACAATTCTCTTGTGAAGAGCACTATTAAATCATGTTGAATTTAATTCTAAATTAATTTTGTTAAATTACAAATCTAAAATGCATGCATAATGGGTTATTTATTATTGAAAAATGGGAAAGATAACTTAACCTCATGAAGAAACCCAAGTCTATAAAAAATAGACAGCTTGTAGTGAATCACTCTCTAAGTGAAGAGTTGGCACTAAACTCAACTTTCGATCTCCACACATTAGTGTAGAGTTGAAGCTAGATGTGCTCAGTCAACTTACAACTCCACTTTAGGTTTAATTTTTCTTGAATATATATAATAGGCAAAAAATTAAGATAGGAAATTTAAAGAGGGAATCTATTAAATATAACATCATTGGACCATCTCAAGTCTTGAATAAATTTATAAAGAATCTCTACAGATGCTTTAAATAAGATTATCTCCTTTGACAAGTGATTTAATGAAATCAACAATGGGCATATCATTTCCAAAATGATGAAAAGAGTTTTTTAATAGCTAGCCAAGGCAATCATTCTATCACCATAGAATCTCAAAGGTCTTTAAAAGTACAAATCCCTTTGCTAAGTATCTTTAGCCCTTGTAGAGAATTCTCTAGATCCATGGGGCAATCATTATTATTATCAAACTATTCCACCAAATTGTGGAGTTGGGGAAGCTTAGCCCATGTATAAGAGAGGAGTCCTTCCAACTGAGAAGCTAAGAAAAATAACCCATGTCTAAGAAAAGTAGTACATTTAGATAGCATAAGGCACCACCATTCTATCCAACATTCACCATAGTTGGGGTTAGGTTCAAATCCCCAAATGGTAATGAGATCATGAAGATAATTTGGGTTCTTGAGATGGGAAACATTAAGTTTAAAAGGGAGATCACAAATTGAATGATTATCGACAGACAAGGAAATAGTGAGGTTAATCGGGGTGTGATAAGAAAGGGTGGTGGAGAGGTATCGAACAACTAAAGCTCCTTGAGGTGAAGTGGTAGGGGATAGATTGTGGCTTAAATAAAATCTATCAAGTTTGATAAGCCTTCTTTCTAAACCTGCCCTATTATTGGACCATGTAAACCATTAGGTCCAATGAGTATAATATTGACCTACCAAGGGGTCATAAATCCCCAGAGTATTACAACATAGAATCCACGCATTGAATTTAGATTGAGGCATGGGTATAGTTTTGGTCTTGCATTTTGGCTTCAACATTCTATTGTTGATAAAAGAGAGGATCCATTACATCGATCCGTTTGGGTCAACTTGATAAGATCATTGATTATTTCTCTTAAACGCTAATATCTCTAGAATTAGATTATGAAACCACCTCGTACATGCTAATTGAACTATTGGTGGGGATTTCAATATGGCGGAACGATTAATCGATCTTGATAACTAGTCCTTATTTGAATTATAAGTATATTTTCCCTCCATTTGATTTTAGCCCCCATGTATGCCTTTTCACAATACACATAAGTTGGGTTAAGTTCTGTAATATAATGTTGTCATTTCTTATTATGTTAAGTCGATAGGCATCCTACAGTGGTGGTGAGTTGTAATGTTCATGCACAAACAACTAATTATGGCTTTAAATCTGGCATTCTTTTGACTTTCATAAGAAAAGTTTTTCTTTTGAATTGGAGAGTCGATCAAAAAATTGTAATAACTCATGCATATAATAGAATTTGGAGCCTATTTTTTTCAAAAATATATTTTTGAACCTAACATAATAGTGAATCTAAATTGAGGTCATCTATTACTAATCATTAAAAATATTGTAGAGAAGGTAATGGAGTCATTAATCAACATGGTATATGACAAATCCAAGATAGATACTTTGGCATTGATATCTATTTGGGTTTTTCATATACATATATTTAAGATATGTGTACTAGTTTTATTTTTGTTGATATCCCATTTACTCATCTATATATGAGTTGACCCATAATTTTTTTAAGACCTTGTGTTTTAAGTTCCTTAATTTGAAATATATAGACATGGAAGCCTTCAATCTTCCTTCAATTATTATTTGTTTTTAATGAAATTGGACTTTAAATTTTTCATTTATCAATGGAAAAAAGTAAATAATTATTATATTAAAGAGACAATCAATTTATTTTTGATTAAGGTAGCAAACCAGGGGCTGAACCCTATAGAGTCAAAAAAGACAAGAAGGCAAACAAACAAAAAATGCCTTCAGAGAGATGACGGCACAACGGAGAACAACAGACAGAAACAAAACACAAGCCACAAGAAGACCAGAGTCAGAGAGGTCTCCCCTTACATAACTATTGATTTGATAGCATCGAGTTTCTCATTCTCTGCATTGTCAGCATACCCAGTATTACCCACCACTTCCAACATAGACATGTTCATCAAAATTGTATTACGAAGCCCTTTGGCAAAGACCTTCTCCAGCTTCTGAATGCGGTCCTTCAGGGCCCCAATTTCAGTTTTCCAATCAGTCTCATTCTTAGTGCCCTCACCAGCTTCTTCAACATACATTTTCTGCTTATTGTCAACATTTCCCATAGTGTCAGCACCCTGCTCCTCAATAACCTCAAAATCCCTAGTAGCCTGCTTCCCTCTAGTGTCCTCCAAAATTTTCTAGATTTCCAGCTCCTCAGACTCTTCCTCCTGGGTTGCTTCTTTCGAAGCACTTTTCGAATAATCAATCAGTCTGGCCTTCAGGGACGAAGAGATAATCAATTTATTATGGACTACTACATATAGTTTTTTAATTTGAAAAAATGTCAAGAAATATCAAACTCAAGATATTTATTTTAGATTTGCTACACATTGATTAATGATTCCATTACATTCTCTACGAATTTCTAGTTTATTGGTGATAGATGGCCTCAATCTAACTACACCATTATGTTGGGCTCAAAAAAAAAATGAGCTTCAAACTTGATCATATACCCCAAAATGTTTTGATTTTTGATCGACTTCTCCAAGCACGAAGAAAAAAAATCCATATGACTATCAAATGGACATCAAAAATAAGTTTTAAATATCCACATGACAATCAAATAGATTTCAAATTTAAGGTTTGCCATTAATTACTAACATCTCATGAACATTACAGTCCTCCACCATCCCCAATTGCAATTGTAAGTTACACTTATCATCATAATTAAAGGTTTTTTATTTCTCCTATTGTTCATATGGTTTGATTGTAATAATTAAATTTTTGGTAATCTTCACTGACCATTTAATGTGTTATGGATTAAAATAAAATATATATTAGATGGAATCATGTTATCATATGCTACTAACTAGCATCCACACCATATGTGCATATTAAGGGTCAATGGCCTATATAATATTTGTAAAATCACATGGGATGCATAATTTACACACATTGAATATACATTCAAATAAATTATTATTATTTTATTAAATAATCAAATTGCACCAACATCATTTATATATAACTTTTATTTAACACTGATCAATAGTTTTAAGCCCATAAAAATCTCTAATGCTTTATTTGGAAGAGATTTTCATCAAGAAAAAAACATTGACATTAAATTCTAATTTTATTACACTACATGTTAGATCTTATCATGTGTTTAAAATTCTATTGTCAATTATCAAAAACTTTAAGTATATATCAACCAAACTATCGGCCAAAAAAGAAATAAATAAAAGAAATATTTTGCTCATTTGAATACACAAAATATATTTTGGGTATCTTTTCAAGTGGTTTTTATTTTAAACTCGTGTATCCATCATTTACACATGCAAATAATTCTTTGTTATGACATACAATACTTAATTGCTCACTTTTATGAGCCTACACCACAGTCTTTGAATATAATTTCATTTCTATGGAAGTTCTAGGAATGAATCATAATCAAACAACAATAAACCACAACTCATATGAATATCAAAACTAAAATTACACTTGTAACATCACATACAATTGTCAAACAACATCATGCAATATTACAAGCTTGGAAAGTAAAGTTGGTTCTTCATCACTATCCATAATTACCACTAATTTTTTCTCGAAATATTCTTCCTTTACTTTCCATGCCTCACTCTTATTCTCAACACATATATCATCATGGCCCCCATCTCCTTCCTCAAAATGACCAAATAAACAAGCCAAAATATGCAAAGCAACTCCAATCCGAGTTAGCATGGTTACCACAACTCCAAAAAAATACAGAACTAGTGAATGCCAGTAACACCATTACTGCATCTATTACTATGGGTATTCATTTTAGGAACTTTCTTAGACACACATTAATATATCAACGTAAATATAAAAAATACACATTCAACTAAAAGACAATAGCAATATTGTATTGAAAGAATAGAACCACACTACAAATTATCATGAGCCTCTTTGAAGGGAATACCTCCTTTAAGTATGACCTAGTAAAAAATATTTAATAGATGATCTTTCCCTTACACAAGCTCTCTATTTAAACTAATCTACTCAAAATAACTACTATTTCTCATACATGTGGGATAATTACAAATAGATAATGGGACAACTTACAAAGCATATGCATCCAAGCTTTTATTAATAACACCCAATTCAAAATAAAAGAGTTATGATGAAGGGGTCCTAACACACCCTCCCACTAAAAAAATATTTTCCCTCAAAGCTGGAAATGAGGAATATGTTATCGTAACTTGAGTATGGGTTCTGACATTTTATGATTGAATTGCATGCCATGCCATCATACCTAAATCTTGATGATATTGTGGTTGTGGAGTTGGCGTGAGTGCCTATTAAGAATAGACTCAAGTTTAAAGAGGATAAGATCTTCAGTGACAAGCTCAAGTAGTATAGTTTGAGCTTGAACATGTTGACCAATGACTTGCTACAAAAAAATACAAAGAAAACATGATGAATCTTAAAATAAAAGGGAAGCTCCAACTTGTATATTATATGCAATCAAAAATGCATCATGTCTATAAATCAATGTTGGCTCGGAGAAGATAGAGCATACCTACACTTCTAATTGGGGATACACTTATTAAGTGGAAGCATGACCAATATGGGGATCCACTAAACCCGATTAGGGGATCACTTGTCACAACATATCATGCTAGGAAGGGTTCCAAATCTTACAGTCTAACATAATCACACAATAAACCTAATGGAGTCCTAAGGTTTTAAACATTCACTCTATTCTAATAACAAGAAAGCAAAATCTAATCTAGTGCACACAAAATCTTGTGGCACAAAGTGGGGCTTAGAAACAAATAAAACAACTAAACTAAACATGTATTAGAATAAATATAGTCACATCAATGTATATAGAATCCTAATAGATGGGACAATAATACAAATTCATTATATATCTACTCTTACAAAGGAGAAATAAAGTTAGGAATACTTACCTTTGAAGATGAACCCATCGGGCCTCAATATCTGCCTTGGCCAAGGTGCTTCACAAGAGATTGTTGTGGTATGTAAAGATAACCAAGATAAATCAGCTCTAGGCTACATAACCTATCTAAACATCTAAAAGAGTTCTCCACAAGACAAGATTCATATCTCCAAAGAAATTATGGAACCCTAAGCTTTATTCCTCAAGTAGAATGGTCAATAAGTAGATGTTCATTCACACTTATTTGCTAATAATTATTCTCTTATGAAATGGTGACTTGTATATATAGGTGGATCTTTCCCTAAATCCTTTCGAGAATGTCAAATGTATAAGGTTGAACCAGTTAATCAGTGTGTTCTTGGGGATAATTCACTAGGTCTGAGCTAGGTCGGTCAAAAGGCTAACAAGCTAGGAAAGTCAAAAATACCCCTAAACTGCACTAGATCGATCCAGTTGACTCAGTATAGTTGACTGTCCAAAAGGGTGTTAAGGCAAGAAAAGGAGTATGGAAAGAGGAAAAAGATTGGAGAAGGTAGGACTAAGAAGAACAAGCTTAGGGTAAATGGTTTTAGGAGACAAGTGTGTAGATAGTAAGTGGCAAAAGGAATAAGAATCTTATGAAGCACCGATGATTCACTCACCCCTTTCTTGGTGCACCCCTTAAGGTGTACACTCAAAGATATTGAGACTTGATAGGTTCTTATAAGATACAAAGTGTCAGTAATGAACAAAAATTTGAAAATATTATGTGTATACATATGCCCCACTCAAAGCTCATCACGTGTCATGTAAGTGCAACACAGGATGGTGCTTTGAGATAAAACATGATAACACACAATGCTGATGCTAAGTAAAGTACAATAAGCAATAAATAAGATAAATGAAAGGACTAAATTGAAAAACACATACCTTTAACTTACCTTAGTGTCGTAGATAAAGAAGTAGACTATTAGAAATGTGGAGGTGTCCAATGTAGAGAATAGTAGACGAACCTGTAGAAGCTAGTGCAATAATTAACCAAAATAAAAAAATTTAGAAGATAGGCATATGATAGTGGAAAAGAATCTCTACGTCATCATGAATCTAATGTATTTTATGGTTTGCAAAACAGATGAGTAAAAACAAAGATATAAGCAAAATAAAGAATCTACAAGACAATAATTGAAGAATTTGAATTGCTAAAAGTGTTTTTATATAGGGCAAAAGAGAAGTCATTTGTTATTTTAACTTGTGAGAGAGGAGAAAAAGAGCTTTGGAGACAAAAATGAGCTAGGATGGCGAGGAGATGACATGCTAGATGAGAGGGATGCCCAAAGGCGACGACGGGTGCACTACAAGTATGCAACTAAGAATCTCAAACTAGTTTTTAAAATTTGTATTGAATTAAGTGTAATTTCAGTAATTTTTAGTTTAAAGCATTTATAGATGTCAAAATGAGGCAAAATTAGATTATAGGTGTAGCAAATAGGAAAATGAGAAATAGGTTTTGAGGGTTTAGGCAAAAAATAAGAAAAATTCACTTTTTAGGAAAATGTAAGGGGTCAACAGGTAAAAAGCACTGGGTCAACCTAGTCAACCCAATAGGTTGGAAAATAAGTAGGATCCACAGTGCTGACCTAGTAGGTATGGGTCGACCCTGTATATTCTGTAGGCTGAGGGCCTAGTTTAGAGTTGCTAGGTGCTCTGAAAGGTCCAAAATGAAAAATCAACATTAAGGGAATATAAGGGGGTTGACTTAGATTTTGAGTCAAC